>JBBPBX010030960.1:0-34844 GCA_038048925.1 Garcialebias charrua | reverse complement strand
GATTTACATTTATTACTACTGCTTTACATTTATTACTACTGTTTACATTTACACTACTTTTATCTACACTACTGCAGATACATATACAGCATTCTCTGACTAGCCTTATCTAAGGATGCCAAATGTGCCTTATGTGCCTCACTGCATATGCCACTTTGCCTCTATACCAACATCAAACTACCTCATACATATACTGTGTACATTAACTTATATGCTGCTGTGCCACTCTTTGCAAATGTCAATGCTAGAACCTTCAGTTTATTAGATATACTTTTTATACTTTTTATACTACTATGCAAAAACTCAGGACAGTATTACACTTTTATTATTTCATTTTATGCTTATGTTCATTGGGTGTTTGGTGTTTTAGGGGTGTTTGGTGTTTCAGTGTTGGTGTTAATTTTCATACTTTTATACTATTATGAAAAAACTCAGGACAGTGTTACACTTTTTTACTATTTTATGCTTATGTGTATTAAATGTTTTAGTGTTTAGTGTTTAGATGGTTACTGTTGCACCGAGGGACTGAGAGAAATGCAATTTCGGTCCTGTGTATGTCCTGTACATATTGCAGTTCTGACAATAAAGTTGACTTTGACTTTGACTTTGACTAAATGTAAACAGTATTAATAAATGTTAAGCTTCAAGTTGTTGCTTTTGGAGCAGGAGCTTTTGTCCTAGTCAGCATTGTCTCAGTTCACGTGGCTGTAAACTGTCCCGCTGGTGTTCCAACAGTTTTCAGTTCCTGGCAGGCCTTAGTGGTTCCTGGGTTGATCCTTAACATCTGAACCCATTTGTTTTCATCTGAAAGGGTTCAATAAGTATCAGTCAATACTCTGAGAGCTGACAAACAACTACCAGCTGCAGTCAATCATAATCACTAATGAGGCATTAACTTTCAGCATGACTCATTAAAATTAGTAGGTGAGTGTATGGATGCACAGTATTTTGACCAAAAACGGTTTAAGGAAAGTAAATTTTTTTTTTTTGAGTTTCACGCTCTCAATGAGTAAATGTAAACTTGTGATGCATCTATATCTCCTGCTCTAATACTAAAGTTAACATCAAAGTTTTTGGAGTAATACCTGCCTCTTTTTTATGTTCTGTTTGCAGTCAGGTTCCGATGTTCGTGCAGATCCTGCAGAAGTGGAGACGGATTTACGCTGGAGAGTGTCAAGGACCAGGTGTGCGCACTAACTTTGAAATTGTCCAACTGCGGAAGGCATCGAGCCAGTACAACCACCTGTCTGGCCTTCTGGACATCTTCAAGTCCAAGATAGTAAGTGCTGTGGACATAAATACTCTAATTAGATGGCGGAGAAATCCTTGAAGTTCCTCACCTTCTTTCTATTCGAGTCCACATTGACAGATGAGTGCACCCTGTGAGTAAACTGAGTTTACGTCTTTTCAAACGGTGCATCATCAGGCTGTTCACATGCTGGCTGTCCGGCTCAGATTTACCTCCACTAACAACTGAGCAGGACTTAATTTGTAAATCACATGATGCCAGAACACAAACTGAGCAGGACTTAATTTGTAAATCACATGATGCCAGAACACAAATAGCGGGTGGGGGTGGGGGGTTCTGGGGTTCCTCCCGCAGAGAATTTTGAATAAAGTAGATGCCATTTCCTGCATTCTGATGTATTTTACAAAGGATTATTACAGTAGATTAATATGAAGCAAAAGAAGTCAACTACTGTATATTGTTGAAATCTCTGACTGCAAAGTGTTTGAAATGCAACACCGCTGCAGCTCTGCAGTATTTTTATTTATTTATTAGTTATTAACCCTTATTTAACCACGCAAATCCACTGAGATCACAGATCTCTTTTGCAAGGGAGGCCTTGGCCTGAAGGCAGTCTAACATGCATGTTTTTGGTCTGTGGGAGGAAACCGGAGTACCCGGAGAAAACCCACGCAAGCATGAGAAGAACATGCAAACTCCACACAGAAAGACCCCAGGTCCACCTGGGGGTTGGACCCAGGACCTTCTTGCTGTGAGGCAACAGTGCTAACCACTGAGCCATTGTGCTGCAAGTAAGGGCCGTTCACTTCAGGACAAATTGAGGTTGCTGATTGGTCAGTTGCTGACGTGCTGGATTGATTGACAGGTGGGTCGAGGATCCGACTACTGCAAAAAATAGTCAAAGTCAAAGTCAACTTTATTGTCAGATCTGCAATATGTACTGTACAGGACATACACAGGACCGAAATTGCGTTTCTCTCAGTCCCTCGGTGCAACAGTAAACATCTAAACATTGAAACACTGAAACATATAATAATAGACATAAGCATAAAATAGTAAAACTAACACTGTCCTGAGTTTTTTGCATAGTGGTATAAGAGTATGAAAATTTACACCAACTCTAAAACTAAAACATTAAACATTTAATGAACATAATACTGTCCTGAGTTTTTGCATACTAGTATAAAAAAAGAGTATAAAAAGTATAACTAAAATAAACTAAAGGTTTCTAGCATTGACATTTGCAAAGTGGCAAAGCAGCGTATGAGTTAATGTACACAGTATATGTATGAGGTAGTAGTTGATGTTGTTATAGAGGCAAAAAGTGGCATATGCAGTAAGGCACATTGGGCATCCCTAAATAAGACCGTTCAGAGCACATTGTATATGTATCAGCAGTGGTGTAGATATTAGAGTAGTGTAAATGTAAACAGTAGTAGTTACATGTAAGCAGTAGTAATAAAAGTAAACAGTATTAATAAATGTAAACAGAGAATGTAAACAGTATTATGATTATAGGCAGTGATGTAATACAAACATTAGTGCAAGTATGAGAAGTAGTGCAAACTGTATGAGCACATGACCGAGAGTTTAGTGAATAACCCGTTTGATGACACAGAGTCCAGTGTTAAAATCTTTGTGTTGTGTGGTAATGTGTGAGAAAGTTTTAGTGTTAAGGCAGTTCAAATGGGAGGGGGGGCAGAGCAGGCAGAGTGTTTAGCATCCTGACTGCCTGATGAACAGAGCTGTCTCTCAGTCTGCTGGTTCGAGTTCAAATGGGAGTCTGCTGGTTCGAGTTCAAATGGGAGGGGGGGCAGAGCAGGCAGAGTGTTTAGCATCCTGACTGCCTGATGAACAGAGCTGTCTCTCAGTCTGCTGGTTCGAGCCTGGAGACTCCTCAGTCTCCTCCCTGATGGCAGCAGTCTGAAGCGGCTGTGTAGTGGGTGTGTGGGATCACCTGCCATGCGGTGGGCTTTCCGAGTGAGGCGTTTGCTGTGTAAGTCCTGCAGTGAGGGGAAGGAGGTGCCGACGATCTTCTCAGCTGCTCTCACAATGCGCTGGAGGCTCTTGCGGCAGGATGCAGTACATGCACCAAACCACACAGTGATGCAGCTGGTCAGGACACTTTCTATGGCACCTCTGTAGAAGGTGCTCATGATGGGGGTTGAAGCTCCAGCCCTTTTCAGCTTGCGGAGAAAGTAGAGACGCTGGTGAGCCTTCTTTGCCAGTGCTGCAGTGTTCCTGCTCCAGGACAGGTCCTTTGAGACGTGCACTCCCAGGAACTTGGTGCTGTCTACTCTCTCCACTGCGGTGCTGTTGATGGTCAGAGGGGCATGTTGGGCATCCTTCTTCCTGAAGTCCACAACAATCTCCTTTGTCTTCTCCACGTTGAGAGTGAGATTGTTGTGTCCGCACCACAAGGCCAGGCGGCTCACCTCGTTCCTGTAGTCCGTCTCATCGTTGTTGCTGATGAGACCCACCACTGTTGTGTCGTCCGCAAACTTGATGAAGTGGTTGGAGCTGTATGATGGTGTGCAGTCGTGTGTTAGCAGGGTGAATAGAAGGGGGCTCAGTACACATCCTTGTGGGGCCCCTGTGTTCAATGTGATGGTGCTAGATGTGTTACTCCCGACCCGTACTGTCTGTGGTCTCCCGGTCAGGAAGTCTAGCAGCCAGTTACACATTGAGGTGTTCAGCCCCAGACTGTCCAGTTTAAGGATGAGCTGTTGGGGGATGATGGTGTTGAATGCCGAGCTGAAGTCGATGAACAGCATTCTAACATAGGAGTCCTTCGTGTCCAGATGTGTGAGAGCTGTGTGAAGGGCAGAGGAGATGGCATCGTCGGTTGAGCGATTAGGTCGGTATGCAAATTGGAAGGGATCCAGGGAGTCAGGGAGGACAGATGTGATGCTTTTCATGACTAGCCGTTCAAAGCACTTCATCAGGATGGGGGTGAGTGCTACTGGGCGATAGATAAAACTATAATAACAAAACTATAATAAAAAAAAAATATAAATAAAAAAAATATAATAACAAAACTATAATAAAAACAAATCATAGATTTTAATCGCCCTTTTAAGACTGTTGTCATTTATTCCGTATTCATTCAATATTTGTTCAATATTTTTGGTGAATCTAAGGTGGGGACAGTCTATGTTGAAGCGCAGACAGAGCGATCCAACCTCAGTCTGTCCACAGAGTACTCAGAACATACTGTGGATAAAACACCTGCAGCTCCTCAATAAAATGATCTTTTGTCAGGCAGGTGCCAACTGTGGGACAAGTGCAGCTCTGTTTTTGGCCACACTTAGAAAAAACTGCCTAATATTTAGAGCTTTGTCACTGTTTAGAAAAGAGTTGCTCTCAATCCTCCTGCTCAAACCAGAAAAGCGTCCTGGTCGCTCAGACATCGCTTCAAATACTTTGACTACACGACAAACAGCTTCATGAGTCGAGATCATCGTCTCTTTGTTGCAGTTCAGTGAAAGTTCAGATAACTCCTGCACTGATTCACACATCAGATTGTTCACAGAAGCACAGGAACTTATGTGTCGCACAAAACTTTTATATTTCTGTTTTTAATCAAATTGATCATGACTTTGAATTTTTAGGTGCAGAGATTTTCTTAAAGACCAGAAGTGGAAATGTGAATGCACAGCTCTGATGTGATATTAGGAAGCTTGTTATGTTTAAAATGAGTGTTTATGTAATTATTTGCAGTTTTCATATTTAAAAACCGTGTAAAGTGAATTTCAACATTTTCTTAAATAAACATTATAAATGTGATAATTGTAATGTTGTAAATGAGTAAAAAGTCTCAAAATTGTAGCTCAATTAATTTTTGAGTTATAGCTGAAACTGTGTATAAAGACATTATACATTACATACAGTTTTGTGTCTTCTAACAGAGACCTCAAGGGAACCTCCTACTGTTTAAGGTGTGATCTTTCAATTTACATGTATGTGTTACAAACCCCCCTTGGTTAAGCTGGGATGTGTCGTTTTGTCAATTTAAATAGAATGGGCATGTTAGTTAATTTGTGGTGTTATCTCAGTTTCCAATTTCATATGTTGGTGCGTGACTTGTAAGCCTGTATAAAACTTCTCGTTCTCACAGCTTCCATTCAGAATTGAAAAAGACTTCTGGACAGAAGTCGAAACGTTTTCTGCAACAAATAAAGTCCAGTTGATCCTGTATTGAACGCCTTTTTTTGATTTCATCATGTCCTGGACGACTGAGAATCTTCACCAGCATGTATAAAGACATGTTTGTTTCAGGATTTTTTAGGCGTGTTTTAAACGTGACCGCGTTTCGTCACGCGGTCCTCATTAGTATAGCCCTACCCCCTGCTGCTCCAGTCGTATAAATTGTTCTTCGCATGGGTGGAGCGGAGCCGTTCACTCGCTACCGACCGTCTCCCTCGAGTACTCGCATGGACTGCAGCCGCTCCATTGTGACATTTCTTTTTTTTTTTTTGCCAAAAGTCATGAGGTTCAAAAGATTTACCTGACTAAATAAAGGTTGAATGAATGAATGAAAGTGAACTAAAGTCATGTCCAACGAGGCTGCACAGGTTCTAAATATTTCCTGGTGTGCAGGTCTGCTGTGTGGTATAAAGGAGCAGCGCTCCCTGTTTTTAATTTATTTTTTTAAACTTTTCATGAACATATAAACACAGAAAACCGCTGCGCAGCCCTGTCTTTTTTCTCTCCGCGCGCGTGTGTGTGTGAGAGAGAGAGCCGTGACTCAATCCTGGCCGTGACTCCGCTGACAGATGAGATAACTTATCAACGTGATTACTAATCACCAACACAGACCCCGCATGCGAGGTGACCGGCCATAAGTCAGATAAAAACAGAGCAGGCTTACTGCTGCTCCTTCTCTGCCTCCACACACAGCTCAGCTCAGCTCTGAAGGGGGCAAGACATGAGCGCAGCTGCGCTGAAACCACGCCCATGCGCTGACACGCCCCCAGCGTTCTAGACCAAGGCAAAATCATGTTTTTTCATGATTTTTGAGACTTAATTTTATAAGGAAATCAATGTTTTTAATCAGTCAGCTTTATATGGGTGATTAATAACACATATTTATGCCGTGTGACAAAATAAAAACACACATTTAATTTCACTTTACACGGTCTTTAATATACCGGTAGGTTTTATTCGTTCAAGGCAGTTTGAATTGTTTATTGGAGAATAAGGGGCAGATACAGTATACGATTTTTTTCTTCATCTGCTGCCTTTCATTTTATATTTTGTTTTTTCTTTTCTTATTGTATATATGTTAATTGTTTTGTATTTTATTATAGAATGAATGAATAAATAAATAAACTAAACTAAATATTTGTTCATAACTTTATTATTATTATTAGACCTGAGAGTGACTGGATCCAAGCAAACAGTTACAGGAACACACCTTGTCAAAAAAAGGAGTTCCCAGAACCTGTTCCTGCAGGATCTGGCTCAAATAAAACTCTGAATCTGATCGTTCATCCCTGATTTCATGTGACATCTCCTCCAGTTTGTTAAACCTGTCCTCCATGATGAAGATAAACGCCCCCTTCTCTGTTCTTCATCACTTTTTGTCATGTGCTGGCTGAACAGTAAGGACCCACTCTCTCTGCAGCATGTGGTCAAATTGCTATGGAAACGAAATTTGTCGAGATCTCAAAGTCAATGCATCATTAAATACGCCACATGTCAGATGTATGCAGATGATGCCATCATCTATGTATCTGCAAAGACTCCACAACAGGCAGCAGAGTTACTGAACAGGGAGCTGGAAGGAGTGTCTCAGTGGTTTAAGAATCACTGTTTGACTCTGAACTGCAACAAAACAGTCTCAATGTGTTTCACTATCCGGCGTAAAGTCTGTAACTTTTCAATTGTGATTGATCAAAAGGAAATCCAAAAAGTGGAAGAGTTTAAATATCTGGGTGTCATTTTAGATTCCCACCTTAACTTTGAGGCTCACATTAGGAAAATGTTTAAAACCATTAAGACAAATATAAATTGTTTTCGTCTTATAAGATCTTGTTTATGTGGAAAATCTGCTCAGTTGTACCTTCATGCCATGATTATGTCTCATTTCTCATACTGTGTCACTGTCTGGAGCCAAGCAACTCAATCGACTTTAAAACCTATGAGGATGTTGTACTCACAAGCACTGAAAGTTCTAGACCAAAAACCATTGAAGTGGCACCACTGTAAAATACTTGATAAATATAACCTATTAAGCTTTGACAATTTTTTAAAATTTTCTTGTTTAAAATTAACTTTTAAATGTATTAATGGTCTTGTCCCTGAGCTGGTGAGCAGAATGATTTTAAAAGTCAGCAGCTCAGGAGTTGCAACAAGAGGTGCAGTTGATGGAGACTGTAAACCTGCAAAATACAAAACATCATTTGGTCAATGCTCCTTCTCATTTAAAGGTCCTCATATCTGGAACAGTTTACCATCAGCAATAAAAACATTGACTGATCTTAGAGTTTTTAATTCACAGGTGAAAAAATGGTTGAAACAAAACCAAATCTGTGATCACTGAACCCCATGGGGACAGAGGAACAGCTGTGTGTGTGAGGGAACTGTTTAATCCATTTAAACTTAATTAAATTTTAATTTTATTTTAGATGTTTTTATATAGGGAACTGTTTAATCTTAATTAAATTTTAATTTTATTTTAGCTGTTTTTATAGAAAAGTCCAACCAAGGACTGGGTTTGCAAATTAGCCTGTGGCTAGAAAACCTTTGTGCAAGACAACGGTTGCTTCGTTTTTAACATGTAACATTGTTTATTGTGCTGTCCTTGTTCAAATAAACATGAATGAATGAATGAATGAATTAGCATCTGAACATTAGCTCTACCTCCAGTTTCTTTAGGACTTGGGTTGGAGTTCGACTGACTTGAAACTTGAGACAGATGAATCAAGAACTACCTGTAGTCAGTGAACGCTTGACGCTTCTTGTTTTTACTACGCAACATTATTTTCTGCACTGTCCCTGGTTTAAATAAATCTAAATTTGATCTGTGTGTGTTTTTCTCCTACTTAGGGTTGCAACCTGCTCCCTCTGCCACCAGTTGACATTGCCATTCGCTTCACCTATATTCTTCAAGACTGGCAGCAGCATACGTGGCCCCAGCAGCCTCCTGGTAAGAAATAAAACAAGTTTTCTCCTTTTAATGAGTTTTACTGCAAGACTGCCATTGTGTGCTTGAATTGCTGTCAAAACAAAATATGTTTTCTTATGAGTTGGGGGCGTTGTTTTATTCATTTATTTTTGTAGACTTTGACACTGTCCTCGGAGGTGAGGTGGGAGGGGTGGAGTTTGGAAATCTTCCATTTGGAGCCTGTGAGGAGCCAATCAGGTAAGAACACTGCCACTTTTCTTCCCTTTTGAAGTTAACATGCAAACATAGAGCTTTTCCAACTTCTACTTTAAAAAATAGGATTTTATCAATTTAGTGGGAGTGGTGGCACAGAGGTTAAGAAGGTGAGCTTGTGATCGGAAGATCGCCGGTTCAAGCCCCGGTACCGACAACATCAAGAATGTGGGTGGGATAAGTGAAGCAGTCACATCTGTCTGCACCCTCATCTGCCCCATCTGTTCTCTCTGGCGTTTCATACTGTGTGAGCTGACTTAGTATAATTTGTCCTGTGCTTTTTCATTTTGATGCTGTTCTTATACATTTTTATTATATTTTTACTGCTGCTAATTTCATAGTTTTACCATTAGTGTGTGTTACTGTAATTTTTAAATATCTTTTACGTTGTTTGTAAAGCACCTTGATAACAGTTTATCTGTTTTAACTGTGCTCTAGAAATAAAGATGACTTGACTTGACTCTGGGCCCTTGAGCAAGGCCCTTAACCCACACCATCTACTCCCCCGGGAACCCTAGATATCAGCTCTCTGCTCTACACAGAAGACTGTGGTAGCTCAGTGGTCTGTACTGTGGTTGTGTCAGGAAGGGCATCCGGCGTAAAAACAATTGCCAAGTCTTCGTGCAACTAGTTCGCTGTGGTGACCCCTGATGAAGGGAGAAGCCGAGAAAAAAAAAGAAGTGATAAAATATGTTTTTATCAACTCTAAAAATTTATTACAGTAGTCCCTCGCTACTTTGTGGTTTGACTTTCTTGGATTCGCTCTTTTGTGGTTTTTCAACATAAGATTGTACATGACACACAATCGTCAACTTTAATATTACTCAAGTCTCACATGATTGGAATGGTACAGATAAAAAGTTAACATAAAAATAATACTTCAGACTGGCGCCACCATTTTGTAGTTTTCTTTCAATAAGCCTATACTGTAATGCAAATTTTAAAAAACTACACTACCCAGAAGCCAACAGTGCTTCTGGCTGCTGCTTTCTGCTTTACTTTTGGGGGCCAAGGTGGTATAATGGTATAAAGTTAGGGTAGCCGACTTGGGACCAGCAAGTCACAGTTTCAACCCCCAACCATTCCCACATGCCATGGTGTCTTTGAGCAAGACACCTAATTCCCAACTCCTCCCCGGGTGCTTACATATGGTACTGTAGCTGCCCACTCTCCACCTGGGTGTATCTCATGTGTGAAGGGTTTTTTCATTCAACCTTTATTTAGGCAGGTTAATCCCAATGAGCCTCTATGACTCATTTACAAGAGAGACCTGTCTACAAACAAAGAATGATGACAACAGCAACAGTAGATGTTCCTTGGACAATCAACAATAGACAATCATAAGAGAGAAATAGTCTTTTATTTTTTTATTTTTTTAAACAAGTTAAAACAAAGATATCAAAGTAGCAAAACAGATAGACTATAAGGCAGATGTAGAAAATAAAAAACTCCCTTTCACATAAAGGGAGCTACCTTTATACAGAGTTGATGTGCTCAGTAAAATGTAGGACTTCCCGAGATTTAATTTGAACCCAGGTGTTGTCAACATACCTGAACCAATGACTTGGTGGTGTCCCTGAAAAGGATGTCAAGGCTCTTTTTTCTACCTCCTCCATGTACAGGTTGGCAACAATAGGAGAAACTGGAGACCCCATAGCACACCCATGTTTCTGCCTATAATATTGCTCCCCATATGTGAAGTAGGTTGACTGCAGGCACAGTTTCAAGAGTTGACACAGTTGTTCTGTGGAAAGTGTGGTCCTGTTGTTCAGAGTGGTGTCTGATTTTAACCTTAAACAGACCACCTCTACTGCTTCATCAACAGGAATGCACGTAAAGAGTGATGTGACATCAAAAGAGACCATTGTTTCATCAGTCTCCATGATGACATCCCTCACCTTATCCACAAAGTCCATGGTGTTCTGTATGTGGTGTTCTGAGCTGCCAACTAAAGGGATGAGTACAGACGCCAGATATTTGGAAACATTGTAAGTGACCGAGTTAATCATGCTAACAATTGGTCTTAAAGGTACACCTTGTTTGTGGATTTTGGGTAAACCATACAGACTTGGCGTGGCCTCCCCTGGGTACAGTCTGTGGTACAGAATACTGTCAATAGCCTTGTCCTGCTTCATAATTTTCAGGCAATCTATCAACTCTTTCTTGTAACCACTTCCTGGATCTCTTTTCAACGGTTCATAAGTGGTTAAACCCACCCACACAGACCAGTATTTACAGTTTGACTCCCATCACCCTTTGGAGCACAAGTTAGGAGTCATCAGGACTCTGTATCACAGAGCAGACAGCGTCCCCACTAACTCAGGAGCCAGACAGAAGGAGAAATCACACACAAACAGGCTCTAGAGAGAAATGTGGATATCCTAACTGGGCCTTCCTGAAAGCAGAGAAGAAACCCAAACAGGACTCCAGCCAGCCATCAGGTGAAAATAAGGAACCCAGACCCAGACCAGTGGTCATTCCGTATGTTGCGGGAGTTTCAGAGAAACTGAGACATTTATTTTCTAAACATAACGTCCCAGTGGCTTTTAAACCCCAAAATACATTACGGAAAAGATTGGTTCATCCCAAAGATCCAGTCCCCCAGCACAAACAGAGTAATATTGTGTATGCTGTTCAGTGTCAGGAGGGTGATCAGTCTTTTTTTAATTTTTGTAATTAAAGTTTTTATTTTGTTTTATGAACATGTAACAAAACCAACAAACAAAAACACAGAACACAAACAAAACCAGTGAGGCATATAAACCTTGATGATTGTAAGGTTGCACTCTCATTCATCACACATTATCCTGGTTCCCACCCAATTAAATACAGACTGGACACCTAATTAAATCCCGCTTAACTTGACCAGTATTGCCCATGTTCAGTTCAAAATTTGGTACCCCTAAATTTAATATGTTTATGTGTAAATGCGAATGCAACCTAGATGTTATTTCAAGTTATCACTATTGCAATGTAGTAGAAACATAGGCACTAAAACTGTCCCATTCTTCTGTTACAGCCTCAGAGTAGTTATTCAGTCTTCCAAGCATTTTCTCACAGGCTGCATTTTCAGTCATTCTCTCTCTCCATGTTTTAAAAGCTGGAGTCTGTGGCATCTTCCATAGAGTCAAAATTAGACGGGCACAGGTAATAAATCTGGTGAAAGCTGCTTTATGGACATTTGGGATCACATCTCTGTCCCCCAACAGGCACAATCTTGGTGAAACAGGTAGTTTACTCATTAACCATCCCTCCATGTATTTTATAACACTATTCCATATTGGAGAGATCAGCGGACATTCCCATAAGGCATGCAGCAATGTACCTCTTGCTCTTTGGCATTTCCAGCATAAGTCATCTTTGCTAATACCCATCTTATGCAGTCTTACTGGTGTAAGATAATACCTGTTCAAAATTTTATATTGAGTAAATTTCCCTTTGGCCTCTCTTACATAACGCCCGCTTTTAGTCCCATGTTTTATCTTCAAAAGTGCAGCCCAAATCTCTCTCCCATACTATTTTAAGACCTTTACTCGTATTGTTTTTAACCCAAGGACATACGTTATACCATTTTGATGCTTTGCCAAGTAAAGGTGGAAGTTGTAAAAAACTCTACCGAATTTTTCTCCAAGTGAAATTTTGTTTTGTCCTTCAAACAATCTCTAATTTGTAAGTACTGTATTTCCAAAAGTGGCCTTGTCCCTTGTTTTATGATATTTTAGATCAACCCAAATGGTTAATGTTTTATCATATTTTAAATCAGGTTCGTGAGGATAGGCACGACTCTTTGGAAAAAGTTCACACACAAGACTTAATTAAAAATAATGATCTGTCATTTACAAGCCCAAAACCAGAAAAGTTGGCACGTTGTGCAAATCGCAAATAAAAACAGAATACAATGACTTGCAAATCTTTTTCAACCCATATTCAACTGAATAGAATGCAAAGACAATATATTTAATGTTCGAACGGAGAAACTTTATTTTGTTTTGCAAATAACCATTAACTTAGAATTCAATGGCAGCAACACATTGCAAAAAAGTTGGCACAGGGACATATTTACCACTGTGTTACATCGCCTTTCCTTTTAACAACACTCAGTAAACGTTTGGGAACTGAGGAGACCAATTTTTGAAGCTTTTCAGGTGGAATTCTTCCCCATTCTTGCTTGATGTACAGCTTAAGTTGTTCAACAGTCCGGGGTCTCCGTTGTCGTATTTTACGTTTCATAATGCGCCACACATTTTCAATGGGGGACAGGTCTGGACTGCAGGCAGGCCAGGGGAGGACCCGCACTCTTTTGCTACGAAGCCACGCTGTTGTAACACGTGCAGAATGTGGCTTGGCATTGTCTTGCTGAAATAAGCTGGGGCGTCCATGAAAAAGACGTCGCTTGGATGGCAGCATATGTTGCTCCAAAACCTGTATGTACCTTTCAGCATTAATGGTGCCTTCACAGATGTGTAAGTTACCCATGCCTTGGGCACTAATGCACCCCCATACCATCACAGATGCTGGCTTTTGAACTTTGCGCCTATAACAGTCCTGATGGTTCTTTTCCTCTTTGGTCCGTAAGACACGACGTCCACAGTTTCCAAAGACAATTTGAAATGTGGACTCATCAGACCACAGAACACTTTTCCACTTTGCATCAGTCCATCTCAGATGAGCTCGGGCCCAGCAAAGCCGGCGGCGTTTCTGGATCTTGTTGATGAATGGCTTTTGCTTTGCATAGTAGAGCTTTAACTTGCACTTACAGATGTAGCGACGAACTGTAGTTACTGACAGTGGTTTTCTGAAGTATTCCTGAGCCCATGTGGTGATATCTTTTACACACTGATGTCGGTTTTTGATGCAGTACCGCCTGAGGGATCGAAGGTCACGGGCATTCAATGTTGGTTTTCGGCCTTGCCCCTTACGTGTAGTGATTTCTCCAGATTCTCTGAACCTTTTGATGATATTACGGACCGTAGATGGTGAAATTCCTAAATTCCTTGCAATAGCTCGTTGAGAAAAGTTGTTCTTGAACTGTTCGACAATTTGCCCACGCATTTGTTCACAGAGTGGTGACCCTCGCCCCATCCTTCTATGTGGATGACTGAGCATGTCAAGGAAGCTGCTTTTATACCCAATCATGGCACCCACCTGTTCCCAATTTGCATGTTCACCTGTGGGATATTCCAAATAAGTGTTTGATGAGCATTCCTCAAATTTCTCTGTCTTCTTTGTCACTTGTGCCAGCTTTTTTGAAACATGTTGCAGGCATCAAATTCCAAATGAGCTAATAATTGCAAAAAATAACAAAGTTTACCAGTTCGAACGTTAAGTATGTGGTCTTTGCAGTGTGTTCAATTGAATATAGGTTGAAAAAGATTTGCAAGTCATTGTATTCTGTTTTTATTTGCGATTTCCACAACGTGCCAACTTTTCTGGTTTTGGGCTTGTATTAAAGAAGTCTGTGACAGGAAAAGTAAAAACAACAAAGACAAAACATACAGTTTTACATACAGTTGTACATCTCTTCAGATATACAATAAGCATACAAGTCAAACAGTGTTCCTGCTAAGATAAACGTGTCTATTTAATCTCGCCACAGTACTAATGTACACACAAACTCAAGGCATTGACGTAACTCATTATTCCTCACCTTTGACACAACTGGAAGGGCCTCACAGTTTTGGCGTGGAATATACATCATGCAGCTTCGACGTCGGATCAGGACTCGCAGCAGACCCCCAAATTGTTTATCCGAGCGCTTCTTAATTTATACCTTTGTGGAGTACATGACTTCACTCACTCTCATCAAACATGTTTTCAATCAAACTTGTTTTTAGAGCGGTGCCAAGCATCGCCAAAAGCTTTCTGTTTCATCTAAAAGCTACAAGGTCAGTTTGTCCTCAACTGAACACAACTCCCTTTTCAGCAGAACTGCAAGACTTGAAGTGAGATGGGCGATATGCAACCATTCATCAAAGACCAGTTTTTCGAGAAAGATGGGCCCTTATCATTCAAAGAAACTCTGGGCATTTGAAGCAAAGCCACACAAAATCCCCCCTCTTCAAGGCTTTAATGAAACATCTTGACACTAAACTAAAATGTTTAGTGTTGCATTAAGCATTAACTCTTAACATAAAAAATGATAAACATTTAGTCAGAAAAACATTAATAAAAACTCTTAATTCATCCCTCTAACTTAAAGTTTTCTTTCAGATCATTATATGACATAAATGTGTCTTCCACAAATAAATCACCAATTATCCATACACTTTTTTTAACCAATGTGACCAATAAATTGACTGCTTGCCGATTTTGATCTTAGGATTGTGCCACAGGGACGCATACCTCTGGGTATACGGAGAGAGCGCAAGTTTTTTGTGGACCGTTTGGCATACCATTTTTGAGAATTTTAATATGGGGTTATCTATTTTATTCTGTTTATTATCCATCTTTTGAGTCAATACCTCGATAGGGGTGAACGGAGAGGAAAGTTCCCACTCTATCAAAACCTAGTCCAAATCTGATTTAGTTTCTGGCCAATGTTTGCACATTTTGGACATTTCAAATGAGATGCTATACAGGTAGTCCCCGATTTACGAGCGCTCTGATCTACGAGGTTCCAGACTTACGAGCTGGCGAATTTTTGGAAAAAACGCAAAAAATACTGAGTTTTCATGTGTTTTTTCACCACAGTTCGTTAGCTAAACATGTGGACACACGTTTCCGATCATTTTTATGCACTCATAAGCAGTTTTTTGATGAAAAACGAGTGTTTGTAGTCGCGCTAGCGAAACCGTTCCAATTTACGAGCGAAATTCCGGACTTACGAGAGACATGGCGGCCGTTCCAAATTACGAGATTTCCGGTTTACGAGCGCCTCGTTGTAACGGATCTCGCTCGTAAATCGGGGACTACCTGTAATATTCTATGTTAGGTAAAGCCAGCCCCCCTTCTTTTTCAGGTTGACATAATTTGCCAATATTGATTCTAGGTTTACCACCGTCCCACAGAAAATGTTTAATCATATTATTATATTTTAGAAGAATTTGAGCTGGGATACAGATCGGGATCATTCCAATATAATAATTTATCAAAGGAGCTATAACCATTTTTATTGTATTTATCTTACCCCCTAATGTTAAATGTAACTTGCTCCAGTTGTCCAAGTTTGATTTAATTCTAGTAAGCAGTTTTTCTATATTTTCTACCATGATTTTATTAATATCCGGATTAAGTGTTATCTCCAAATATTTCATGCCATTTTGTAACCACTTGAAATTGAAAGTGGATAATAAGTTTGCAGTGCAGGCTTTTGATACAGGCATTGCCTCTGATTTATGCCAATTGATTTTATAACCTGATAATTTAGAAAAGTCATCTATCACCTCTAACAATGTTTTAATGGAATTAGCAGGTTCCTGACATAGTACCAAAATATCATCGGCATACATAAATAATTTGTGTTCCCTCCCCCCTCCGTTCACCCCAGCGATTCCAGCATCTTCCCTGATTTTAATAGCCAATGGCTCTAGGAAAATACTGTAGTGAACAGAAGTGGACTAAGGCTGCAGCCCTGCCGAGTGGATCTGGAGATACGAAAATATTTGGACAATATTCCATTAGTAAAAACAGCGGCCTTTGGGCCCGAATACAAAGTGCTAACCCACCTACAAAAATTTTCACCTAGTCCAAACTTCGACAGAGCCGTGAACAAAAATCTCCACCCACCCTGTCGAAGGCCTTTTGGGCATCAAGTGATATTGCCACTACAGGGTTTTTGTTGTCCTTATTTCCCCATAAAAGATGCAGAAGTCTTCGCATATTATCAGCTGAAGAACGATGCTTAATAAAGCCCACCTGGTCTTTGTGAATAATCTGTGGTAACACAGTCTCTAATCTCGTGGCTACAATTTTTGACAGTATTTTGCAATCCACATTTATCAAACTTATGGGACGGTAATTGACTGGGTCTGTAAGATCTTTATCCCCCTTTGGTATAAGAGTAATTATAGCCTGATTGAAACTTTCAGGAAGTGAACCATATTCAAATGCTTCTCTATACACATCAGTTAAAATTGGTGCAAGTATATCTACAAATTTATGATAGTATTCAACTGTAATGCCATCTACGCCAGGTGATTTCATTTTCTTCATTCCAGCAATTGCTTTCCTTACTTCGGCCTCATCTATGGGTGATTCCAATCTATCTTTCCCATCCTGGGTAATCTTGGGTATCTTTATTTTGTCAAAAAAGGATTCCAATTCTTCTGCAGTCGCTACATTTTCAGATGTATAAAGATCTTCGTAAAATCTTTGGAAAATTTTATTAATATGAGAGGATGATGTTATCAATTTGTCATTTTCTTTAATTGCTGTGATCACGTTTTGATTCTCTAACCGCTTCAGTTGTCTGGCCAATAGCCGTCCCGTTTTTTCACCATTTTCATAGAAATTGGTTTTGAGCCTAAACAATGCATATTCTGCTTTCTTATTATAAATTTCATGAAGGTTAAATTTCATTTTGCATATTCTATTAAATTTGTTTTCATCGTATTTTTCTGCCAGTGGTTTTTCCAGCTCACTTATCTGTTTTTCTAGCCTGGCCCTCGCCTTCCTGCACAGCTCCGCTCAATTCTCATTTCCCTTCACTGCACAGTCTGGGACTTCTCCCATAGACAAGGATTTCTCCGGTAGATTTTTGACCGGACCAATCAGAGAACAGAAGGGGCGGAGTTTTTGGCCCCTAACCCACGCCCCCACCTGTCCCAGCGCAGCCAGCGAGCATTCGCATGTTCTCATTCAAAGCGATGCAAAGCGATGCAGGAGGACTGTTGTATAAATGACACAAATGTATTAATCTCCCCTTCTTAATCCCTTATCTGGAGTTTTCTTTTGTTTTTTTGGCCAAAAGTCAAGTGTTCGCTCCCTCCTCCTTCTCTCCCTCCGCTGATAAGGAAATGCCCCCACCTGTCCCAGCGCGCAGCCGCATGTTCTCATTCAAAGCGATGCAGGACTGTTTGATATGTGACACAAATTTATTAATTTCCCCTTCTTAATCCCTTATCTGGAGTTTTCTTTTGTTTTTTTTCCCAAAAGTCAAGTAATTGCTCCCTCCTCCTTCTCCTCCTCTCTCTCCGTGAGTGTATGAACAAGGAAATGACAGGTTGTCACGAGAGAATTAAAGTCAGGTTTTAAGTTGCTGCCCGAGTCCCATCAGATTTCCTGGTCTTCTGGTGTGTTGGACCAGCGCTCCATGGTTTTATTTTATTTTATTAGGACGTTTAATTATCATATAAACACAGAATATACAACGGAGCGAGAGAAAATTCAGCAGGAGGCGGAGCTGAAGTCAAGTTCAGAAGACCACGGGGGAGCAGCCATCAGCAGCCCACGCCTCCAGCAAGAATTGATTTTCAATGGAGAAAGTCCAGACCCTTGTCTGAAGCGAAGTGAAGGACAGGGTCTGGTTTTAACCAGGCTAATGTTTTTCCAGCGTTTTGACTTTTTCTTTCCCCTCTTTTACTTTCTTAGAGCTGTATCCCAAGCATTTACCCCTAACATAGGCCTTATGAGCATCCCATACTATTGCCAATTTATCTGTTGACCCAATATTCACATCAAAGAAGTAGTTTAAGTCGTCCTTTAATGTTGTTACAAATTGTTCATCTTGCAATATACTGGAGTTTAATCTCCATCTGCCCGACCTGTTATTTTCACCTTGCAATTGTATCTGTAACTTCACTGGGGCGTGGTCTGTTAGGGCAATTACATCTATTTCACACTCCGTTACTAAGTCAACACTGGCATTAGAGATCAGAAAATAATCGATGCGTGAGTAACTTTTGTGGGCATGTGAATAAAACGTATATTCCCGTTCTACAGGGTGTGTTAGTCTCCAGATGTCCACCAACCCAATCTCTTCTTTAAAAAGGGCTGTCGCGGATTTACCTCCACTACTAAAACTGGTATTCGTTATGAGAGGAATGGACACATGGATGAGGAAAACCTACTGGAGAGGACGCTGGCGTAATGTCGCCGCTTCTCCACGCTAAATAGTTATTTTACTGTTGCTATTTTTTAGACATTTATCTGGACTTATTTTGTTCAGTGTTTTTTTTAATAAGGATTTTACGGACAGCTTAGTTAGCACTTCCTAACCGGAATTTGGGCTGTCAACCTCCTGTCAACTCCAGCACGAACTTGCTTCAAGAACTACGTAGCTGCAATTATTGTTCCACTCACCTGCTGCCTGCCAACCTCCTGTGTCATCTGGACTGTCCTGGATTCTCTTCTGTGCTCCCCTTCAAAATATGCTCAACCAAGTTGCAGGGCTGCCAACTTTTCAAAAAGCCAAAGAGTGAGAATTTTGTTTGTGTGTGTGTGTGTGTGTGTGTGTGTGTGTGTGTGTGGGTGGGGGGTGCGGCAGCGCGGCGGCGGCGGCAGCGCGGCAACAGGGTTTGATTGTGCTGGTGAGCTTCACCTGCCCTCATCCTGTTGGCTACATCCTACAATAGAAATTGACTTAAAATGACTCCCTACACTCTTTTTTATAGATCTGTGTCAGATTGAAATACAATACTATTTCATGTTTGAATATGTATGGAGGACTGAAACTGACATAATTAGAAATAAAAAGTAGAAAGAAATATATTAATGGACGAATAAATAACTAAAACATATAAAAACCAATAAATAACTTAAAATGCACCAATTAAATAAAAAAGGAAACCTTTCCTGGATCAGCTCTTCTCCTATTGGTCAACAGACAGGATAAAGCAGGATCCACGTGCAGATGTCTGTGCTGCCTCAGTTTAGTTTAAGGTTTAGTTTAAAACAAAAGCACAGGTGTTTTCCTGTTTGCTTTGTTTTAAACTAAACTTTAAACTTTAAGTTCATATATTCATTTAATGGTCTATTTATGTATTTCTGCTTTTATTTCTAATAATGTCAGTAAGTCCTCCATAAATGTTAGTATTTACCACCTTTTTGACTGTGTTTTAACTGTTACATTGTATGAAGAGCATTTTATGATGTAGGTTTAGTCAAAAATGACAAGAGAAAAGTTAGAGACATTCTTCATTTTCCAGTGGGTTTAGCTGAAAATGTACATATCAACAGCAAAACAGCAACAAAACATATAAATACAGTGCCTAAATGGTAAGCAGATGAGTTGTGAACAATTTAATTTCAAGTGTTTTGAACTGTGTTCACACAAAAAGCTGGGAACAGCTGGAATTCCTCAAGTCTCATATTTTGTGTGACTGATTGTACAGGCCTGTGGCCTTCTTAGAGGCCTTGATGATTGTAGATGACGGCTCCCACTTCAAGCATGGCTCCAAATCAGCCATCTTTCTAGCCATGATGGAGGAGAGGGTACCATCTAGTGCCAAGCTATTCCTAGTCTTTGTTTTGTTGAGGCCCACCACCGAAAAAACCCTCTCTGCATCAGCATTCGAATGTGGGAGGACGAGGACCAGCTTTGAGGTGCAGCAAGCCTTGGAAATCTGAGTACTCCTGTCAACTGTGACAAATGAACCAAGAATACAATGGAAATATGCTCCCAAGTGACGTTTTCTTTTAAGTCCTTTAGCCAATTGATCCCTGTATCACTGTATCTTCCATAGTGCTTCAAATGTACAGGTATCAGTAATGTTTGAGAGGCTATTTCTACTGTGTTCTTGGTGTTAAAAAATAAGCTTTACCTTATCTTTCCATATAGCCATTTCAGCCCAGAAACTCTCCATTTCAAATTCTTCTGGGTGCTGCAGTGGTGGCAACGTCATTGTCTGGTACTCCAGAAACTCCTCTGCCAGTAGCTCATGCTCCTCTGGTCCATGGTAGGGGAGCAGGTGGGGAAACCTATGTATGAGCAAAGAGTTACACGTTTTTTTATTTTCTGATAGTCATCAACCAACAGCAGAAAATAAATAAAAGCATTTTAAAAGAAAAGCCACATAGGGAAATCTCATTTACATAAAGACAAAATGCCTTGTAAAATTCAAGATAAGTAGTAATTATTGAAAAACCCTAACCTCTCAACAAAGTAAAGGACGTCATCTATGCTGCATTCAGACCTCTGTCGAACATCAACATACGTTACATGTCTCAGTAGTGGTTCCTGTAGGGGCAGCTTCTTTATGGCATAGTCTACAGCTCTGAGCAGAAATGTTAAAGCAGCCTCATGGAAGTTATTTGTTGTGGTGTGATGTCTCCATCATCTAGCAACTTGTTCAGCTTAGCCCTGGTGGTGAAGCCAATGTTCAGCTTTCTTCCTGCCAAACAAATAGAGCTAACATAAATACTGTGTTATGCTAATGATCAGAGAGACATATTGGACAAGAAGTCATGTGGTGTTGGGCTACTGGGAAAGTCATTCTTAATAAAATTAATAAAACTTAGCACGTTTCTCATCAGGAGGTGAGCACCATATTGGGTTCCCCCATACTCACTTGTAATATTAGGTATCAAAAATAATCATGAATAATTTTCAAACACTTACCTGGTAAATGGTTTGCTTTCTCTTTAAAGGGAATGTCATGAGCCTGTTCACAGCCCTGCAGTGCTGTTGGCAGCATGAACTTTGCATACAGCTTGCGAATGAATTTTAACATCTGCAACACAGACATTTACAAATGTAAGACAGTGGGCAAAATGTGCTGTACAAACTCCCAGCATTTAGCAGCAATAAAAGCATAATGGAAAAAGAGACAGTGGAATCATCTCTGCCTTTCAATGTACCTCATCATGAATCAAAAATATTGAGGACTGCTTGCACTGGAGGAGCAGATTTAATGTGGTGAATGTTGGAATGGAGGCCTGGTAGAACAGGAGGTAAACCTCAGTCATAGGGTCAGTAAATGCCACCTGAAGTCTCCTGAACCTTGCTTGCTTTTCATCTTGAATAAAATAAAATATAATTTTGTGTGAGGACAGTGTACAGGTAAAGATCTACTGGTATTTGTAAAAGCTGCATAACAAAAATTGGGTAAGGCACCATACTTGCAGATTTGAAGTAGCTGACCAGAGGCTCATAAAGTCTCAGGATTCGGGTTACACAGTGCTCAAGGCTTAACCATCGGACAGAGATGTGGATCAGGATGTCCATGTACTCTGCTTGGTGGAGCTCACAAAACTCTGTTGACAGACATTTATCTATAAGTCATATGCATTATTATGCTCTGTATTTTAAAATTATAATTTAGTACTACAGTAAGTTCACACCTGTCAGGTACCCTTTTCGGTTGGTGCTGCCCTTGAACCATTGGCCAACATCAACAACCAGGTCTTCCAAATCAAAGTTGGACACCTGCAATTACACGAAGCAAACCAAACAATTTTCAGTCACTATATGTCATCAGCAGGAAAATTAAGGCACATGCAAAGTTCTATCAGGCAAATACTCACATCTAAAAACCCTGACCCTGCTGCTTTAGCTGTGTTATGCACTACATGACATGGACAACCATGAATGTAAATGCCTGGGTGTTTTTGTAGGATTCGAGAGGCAATGGAATTATGTGAACCTACATTCACAGCAGCATTGTCCACAGAGAGACCCACACAGTATTGCCAAGGAATACCATTCTCTTCTAAGATGGCATTTATTTTGGTGAAGATCACATCAGCTGTTCCACACCTCGTCCCGCTTGTTGGACACATGCTCAGAAAGCGATGAACAACTTTGCCATTCATAAAGAGACGAACTGTTAGTGGATTCATCTTCTGTACTCCTGTAATGACAGCATGTAAGCATATAAGGCCACTATCTCCATAGATGTTAAACTAATCAGTAACATTTGTATGAAGGAAAATAATATTATTTTCAATACTTTGATAAATACCTGTGTCATTAGAGCCATCTGTTATCAGTGTGTATGGAGCTTCTCTCATTTTTGACACCAATTCTTGCAAGAAGTATGGTGCCAGTGCCTCATTAACTATACAGGATGTTTTTGTTCTGGCACACTTGTAGTCCTGTGCAGTTTTAGAGTCTTTAAAGCATTCTCTCAGTGCAAGCCCCAGGTGGTCAGCAAAAGCCAGCGGGACAATGTGCTGTACTAAAGTTGCTGTCATTTTGACTTCAGCCCTCCTCGTCTGTAATTGGAAAAATATAACGCACAACATACTGTAGTAGATGCACAAAAATAAGGGCATATGTAAACACAAGCTCTTATGATATGCAGAGAACTAAGAGAAGAACTGTAAAACAAACATGACATTACAAACTGACTTGTCAAAACTTTAAACAAATACGGTATCACGATTGAGCAGATGACAAAACTAATGAAAACTTGAACAGACCATGACACACAGCATACCTTAAGCTCTTGGTCAGCATATTGAGAGATTGAGGCTGTGGACTGAAGAGCCCGTTGCTTGTCTTGGTGTCTTTTGCTTTTTATGTGCCGCACTACATCTGTCACACCCTGGTGGCAACAGCTGTTTTCAACACGGCATACCGCACACCAGTAATGCGTGTTGAGGCTCCCTCTTGTGATGAATGGCCACGTAGAGGTCCACTCATTTTTGAAAGCACATTGATAGGATGCTGCACCAGACAATGTGCGACTCTTTGGGCCATGACTGAGTTGTTGCTCTTGGGGGTACACTGTTTGTTGCTGTTCTTCTGCCTGTCCTGTCTCCTGGTCTTCCATGTATTCTTCTGTCTGTCCTATCTGTTGCTCTTCTGCTTGTTGTTCTGTCTCTCCTCGCTGCTGTTCTGTTATTCTCAGTTGTACTGTCTCTCCTTGTTGTTCTGTCTCTCCTTGTTGTTCTGTCTCTCCTTGTTGTTCTGTCTCTCCTTGTTGTTCTGTCTCTCCTCGCTGCTGTTCTGTTATTCTCAGTTGTTCTGTCTCTCCTTGTTGTTATTCTGTTGGTTGTGTTTCTCTCTGTCTTTTCTGACTTTGCTTGTTTGTTAAATAAAACAAAATGCTTTGCTTTTGTCCCACCGATGGTTTTACTTTACTGGACATTTTAGAATCCTTTAAAGAATTAAAATGGTTAATGGTCAAGTTGGTTTAAATGTACTCAGTTAACAAGATACCATTATCTACTTGTGTTTATTCTTAATTTTCAATTCAATCTTACCTGCTCTTGGTGTTGCTAGGCAGACTCCGGCTAGCCAAACAGCACACTTTATTTCCCTTTTGAAGGATTTTTTTTTTTTTTATTAAAGCTAATATGTTAATTAGATACTAAATACTCAAATTGTCAAATTGTACTAAAACTTAAATGTGTATTCAAATCATGTAAATAGCTTAAATTTTGTATCATTGTTGAGTGGCTTGGAAATTTGTACATTTGATTGAGTTATTTTTATTGATCTCGCTTTTTTTTGTTATTATTATAGAAATAAGGGGCAGGTAAAATAAGATTTTTTCTTCTCCCTGTCTCCTTTCATTTTATGTTTTTTTTTCTTTTTCATTTGATTGTTAAAATGTAAAAATGTTTTTTTCTTTACAAAATGTAAAATGAACAAATAAATAAATAAAAATAAAAAATAAAGATTGGAGCAAGAACCTGTCCCTGAGAAATTTTCTCCTGGAATGCTGAAAATTTCTAAGGTGCCTTGCAAAATCATCACCCTGCATTATTATGGAGATGGCGCTCTGCTGCTTCTTCTGGCCTCTGATTGGTCAATCTCACTGATAAGCTTTGGTCCCTGGCAATCAGATAATTTATGCCCCTTGGCTGTCTCGTGAAGATCTGATTGTTTTGTGCTTCTGTGTGTGCGTGACTCTTTAAGTCAGAGTCAGAGTCAGAGAGAATTTATTGTCATTTGCACCGCATGTAGTACATGTGTTGAAAACGAGATTATGTACACAGGGTCCCAGTTACATCCAACAACAAATGCAAGAGAAAAACAATAATAACATCTAGGATTAACTAAGAGAGACATCACATCAGCTAGTAATACACTAAGCCCTAATGTAGTAGAAAAACATCATTATAAACAGCAGCACGAACATGAGCAGATGGTCACAGATGAACGCAGCAACAAGAAACAGATCAGTATCAGTATGATGTGACATTTTGCAGTGTTTATTCTTATTATTTATTTATTCATGAGTCTGACAGCCTCAGGGTAGAAGCTGTTCCTCAGTCTAGTGGTTCTACATTTGATGCTCCTCAACCTCCGTCCCGAGGGGAGTGGTGCAAAGAGTGAGTGTGCTGGGTGAGTGAGGTCTTTCATGATGCAGGTGGCTCTTTTTCTGCATCTGGAGGTGTAAATGTCTGTGATGGTGGGGAGACTGACTCCCACAGACTTCTGTGCAGCCTTCACCACTCTCTGTAGAGCTTTTCTCTCTGCAACTGTGCAGCCTCCATGCCACACGTTGATGCTGGAGCACAGGACGCTCTCCACTGCACACCTGTAGAACGAGGTGAGGACTGGGCTTCTCAGACCGGCTCGTCTTTAAGTTAAGTTTAGAAAAGTTTAAAGTGTCTGTGTACGTTTTACTATGGATTTATGTGTTGTAAGGCACTTAACACATGATAAACACTTGATTATAGCACATAAAAACAGTTGCGATTTATACCATTTGTAAAATAGTTTCAATCAGTAAAGTATATAAAAGCATAATATTCTTCACTTTCCCTCTCTGCTCCATCCACCTCGTTTTTCCTTTCATGTTTGATAATGTTACCGACTCACCTCCTCTTTCTTTTTCTTCAATTTGCCGCACACACCGAGCTCTTGCTCCGTGAGTACTTTCTGCTCTGCAAACTGCAGGTAACATGGAAGGTTGGAGCAAAAATACGGACTGATAACAACAACGTGGATGTTCTGCTCCATCCACCTCGTTTTTCCTTTCATGTTTGATAATGTTACCGACTCACCTCCTCTTTCTTTTTCTTCAATTTGCCGCACACACCGAGCTCTTGCTCCGTGAGTTACTTTCTGCTCTGCAAACTGCAGGTAAGATGGAAGGTTGGAGCAAAAATACGGACTGATAACAACAACGTGGATTTTCTTGTGCAAAACACCAAGGGTTGTGGTGAAAACGTGGAGCGGACTCATGTATTTTCCCAATACGGAAGTGGAACGGAGTTGAGATTTTGACGTTTGTCAGTTTCAGCGTGAGAAATGTTAATGCGGCGTGAGAGCGTGTGAAACCACTCGGATGTGTGTGTCTCACGGTCACTGCGTGAGAGTTGGCAGCCCTGGCGGAAGCAGATGCGATCGGTGGATAAAATCTGCTTCTCATTTAACGATCGGCCGATCGCCGATCTTTCCAAATTAAGGAAATCGGGGCCGATCGATCGGCCGGCCAATTTATCTGTGCATCCCTATCTGACGATTCACTTTATTTCGGATGAATGGAAACTTTGCAGCCGGTGTCTGCAGAAGTTGTATTTCCCTGCTGAGCATACAGCTGAAGAGATAGCGCAAGGACTTAAAGAAGCACTTGAATCGTGGGGTTTTAAAGAAGAAAGTCAAGTATGCATCACCACAGACAATGGAACAAATATTGTCAAGGCAGTGGCTCTCAATGATTGGTCCAGGTTGCAGTGTTTTGGCCACAGGTTCCACCTTGCCATAGGTAAGTACTAGGGATGTAACGTACACGTGGATGTACCGAACTGTTTCGGTACGGTACGTTCGGTGCGGTCCACCTGCGTACCGATTCGGTTATTTTTTCACTCATTGAACGTTATTAACAGGGGAATATATGCACTCCCAGAACTAAATTTCCTGGGCGCGTTTCAGCACGGCGCTATATCTTGCAGCACGTGCAGCATTTAGCCGTTAGCATCTCGTGTGCGGTCTCCTGTTTGGGAACGTTATGGCTTTCTTGTTAAAAGATTAGCGCAAATCCTCAGCTGTGTGTGTGGACGTTGTTTCACTGAGACTGGATCTGCAGCAGCAACACGTCTAACGTGAACGCACTTGAAACGACGTCATCGGAATGTGAACTAAGAAAAGCAGCTGTTGCAGAAACAACGCTAACAGCAGCAGCAATTAAACATCCTTCATCAGGTAATTCAGATCGGGTCCAGAGCAATAACACAAACCGTATGAGTTTTTAAATCTCTGAATCTAAGTCTGAATGTTGTTTATATGTTTTAGGCTTTAAAGTTATTGATCCTCGCTACGAACATCCATCACTCAAAAAGTTCAGAACTTTATGAAAAAACTATAACTGATATTGTCAACAAGCCCTGGACCTGACTAAAGCCCTGCCCTGATGATGATGAGTGATTTAACCGTTCAAGAGGTATTGTTCTTTTATTATGATCTAATTAGTCTTTTTTATTTAAAATCATAATCTTATTAACTTGTTTTTTTTTCTATCTCTTTGTGTTTTATTTCCAGTCTGGGACAGAGGTAGCAGCTCTCTTCTTCCTCTTCAGGGACAGACATCAACCAGAGATCACCTGCAGCTAAGAAGTGTGATGACTGAACTGAACTCTGAACTTTTCCAGGGACCTGTCCCACCAAGAAGAGGTTGTGAGTACAGTGATGAGGACAAATATAGCCACACTGCTGCTACTGTTTATATTGACATGCTTTTCTCCACCTCTGGAGATATTCACTGTAACTAGATCAGTGCTTTTAGCAGAAAATGTGGACAAGTTGTTCTTTTGGGACAAAAACTTAAAACTTGATTAGTTAGATTGTAAACAGTCTGTTGCTGCTTATTGTTCTGGTTCTGACTGTTATTGTATTTATTAAGATTTTTATTATTGTTAATATAGTTTATTTATTATAAAGAGTGCTGTTTATTTAAAATATCATCCAAATGGGTCACTTTTATTTATTTTTATACAAACGTATTTTTGGCATATTTTCAAAATAAACATTTTAAGTCTTTATTTTGTCTTTTTTTGTACCGAAAATAAACTGAACCAAACCCTCCTTGTAATTGAACCGAACCGAAATGTCATTTTAGCGTACCGTTACACCCCTAGTAAGTACCGGTAAAAATAAATAAAATAATAAAAATAAACAAAAATAATAAATTAATAAAAATAATAATAAAATATAAAACATTAACATCACATATTAATTAATAAAAACATATGCTGAGTTCCATTTTTATTTAAAGATGTACGTTTCCAAGCATTAAAGTTACTGTGTCTGCATATATATATAATAAAACCGGGAAGGAACTAATATTTAACAACTTTATCAACAGAGAAAAGTGTGAAAGATCCCCGGACAGAGCGTGCCATTGGTACATGCAAGAAGATTGTGAGTGCCTTTTCCCATTCTTGGAAAAAGAAGAAAGAGCTGACCAAAGTCCAGGCAGAGCATCAACTTCCCTTTCATCGGCTCATCAGGGAAACGCCAACAAGGTGGAGGTCACGCCAACAAAT
Source organism: Garcialebias charrua (assembly GCA_038048925.1). Lineage (NCBI taxonomy): Eukaryota > Metazoa > Chordata > Actinopteri > Cyprinodontiformes > Rivulidae > Garcialebias > Garcialebias charrua. Next base: position 6,897 of record JBBPBX010030960.1, on the reverse strand, counting down.
GATTCAGAGAGTGCTTGAACAGGAGAAGGCGATATGTCTGGTACTGAAAGCAGACAAGAAAACAAGATACCTTGTACCTACTTGACAGGACATTGATGTCTTGGAGTCTGTAAGCAAGACCCTAGCGCCAAGGCTTGCGCGCGTTAGACGAGGTAAACGTTCATCATATCCCTGCTGGACGCGGGTTCGATCCCCGGTCCCGACGGGATATTTTTCTAGCAATACCATCCCTCCGTGATTAATCTTAATTACTGGCACTTTTAGTTGTAGAAATGTTAGCAAATATGTGCTTTAAGTATGCGTTTGTTATTCTAAACAGAAGGTGTACTTCTGCTGCCGAGAACGTCATTTCCGGTTTACTTGACGCTCGAGACCGGTGCGCTCGTACGTCATTTCCGGTATAAGTAATTTCTACATTATTTTTAAATAAACGTGAAATCTAGGTGTTATCTATGAATTTTCTTCAATGTTTTGACTGATTCTTTATATTAGCCTATATACTCAATTGTAAATATTCTAAATGTTAATCTAATTACTTAATAATTACAGTAATAAACAAATTGAAATACTAAATACAGAGTACACAAGGGCATTGAATGCAACACTTTTATTGCAGCGTTAAGAACATCAAGAAAAAACTGTCATATCCATCATCATTTATAATTGAACAACAACAACAACTTTCAAAGACAAAATATTAACAATAAAAACATACATTAAAATATAAACATAAATTGTTGTGAAAAAATAAAATATGTCAGTATAAACATATCAAATAACAATAACTATAATATATAATATACAGTACATAGATTTAGATATATAAATTGTTAACTCTTAAATAGGTTTTAAATATGTTATGGTCAGTCAGTATGAATGTTTTATATAATAATGTTTGTCTTGTACCTGCAATAGTAAAACAATACACGTAATACACGTGTTACTAATCGCAACAATCTAAGAGGCTGGAGGCTCATCGTTCCCCCTTTTTTTCTTTTTGTAACCTCGCTTCTGTAGCTCTGCCCTCCAGTCATCATAAGACTGAGTTGCAGATTTTTGGCAGTACCAGTTTCCAAAGTACTGTTTGTGTGTGTCAGGCTTTCTGTCTTCCTTACACTTGCTGCAAATCATTACATCAGTTTTTTTTAATGTATTTACGTTTTCCTGTTCCACTTAACTTTTCCTCATCTTTTCTTTGTGTCTGGGCTGAGAGTGGGACTGCAAAAGTTATTGGGAGGTTGAGGGTAACTGTTTGCGAGAGTCCAGGAGTAATCATCACCTGTGGGGGGGCAGACACACCTGGAAACTGAACTGATGGCAGAATTCATTCATTCAATTCATTCAACCTTTATTTATACAGGCTAGCCTCGTTGAGTCACGGGGACTCATTTACAAGAGGGACCTGTCTCACTCACACCAAACAACCATCCACTCTCACACTCACACCTAGGGTCAATTTAGAGTCACCAATCAGCCTAACAAGCATGTTTTTTGGTCTGTGGGAGGAAACCGGAGTACCCGGAGGAAACCCACGCATGCACGGGGAGAACATGCAAACTCCACCCAGAAAGGCCCCGGACCGGGATTTGAACCGGCAGTACCTGTTCTAAACGGTGTTAGTCACACCAGTTGTCGCTTATAAGAACGTAGTTCTAGCGATGGTCACGTAAAGGCTCTAACTCTTTCTGTAAGGTCGCTTTTAGTACGTTTTGTTGGGTGCTTTTCGTGAGCTAAAAGCTAAGGCTCCGCTCGCGGGTGGCAACAGCGCCTCTATAGCGGTCAGAAAGAGAAATTGCAGTCGCTGTGATTAAAGCTTTGCACCCCCATCTGCGGTGAAGAATACGGATTTCATGTATTTCTGTCTGCATTTCAACTTTCCTGTTTTTAAATAGAGTACAGTTTGAAATGTTGAACACACAGCATCTTTTAATTTGATTTTCACGTAAAATCAAATATTGATAGCAGAACAGTTTCACAGAATTAATGCAGACATGTCTGCATTGTGATAAAACTTAACACTTTTATTGTTATTCTGTGCTCACTAGCTTTCCAGTTCATTTTAAACAATAACATTTAAAATAACAAACATGAGGCATCTTTTGTCTTGATTTTCAAAAAAATCACACAAAAATAGCCGAGCTTTGATCTTGTCATAGGTCGACAAATTCATAAAAATCACTGATTTTTATTTGATATAACATCCTGGGAAAATTTTACAGTAAAAACATGCATTTGAATCTGAATCACTTTTATAAGCGTTTGTGTGAATAAACAGAGGTCAGGCTTAGGTTAGTTAGTAACTGTTGTTCGAATATAAGTTCTTGATAAAGTTAACACTGCCTACGGGTATTTGACTTTACAATTCATTGGGGTAATTCCTGAAATATGGTACCTATGATAATAGACTTATTGAACACAGTGAAACACATAAACCTGGAGGCTGGTTGGTTTTAATTTATTCAATGATTTATATGCACACTGTAAAATCGAACCATCTTGCTTGATTTGTCACAAAAAATCATTACAAAGATGGAAGTTCAAAACGGTGCAACACCTGAATGTGTCCCAAGGTGGGTTAGGTGGAGCCAAGGCCCTGACCCTGTACCTCGCACAGTGAGACATTTTGTCTCCGAGCATGATGCTTACTTAGCTGCGAGGAATGTCCTTCAGCAATCAGGTGAACATACCCTATTGTTTTTCGACAGGCTCCTCTCTACGTATTCGGGTGACATAACTGTCCCTGGCATAGAGGAAGATGATCAGTTTAAACATCTTTTCAGTGCAAATCTCCTGCCTAAGCACAGCAAATGTGTACGCTTCAAGGCTGATTTCAATGAAAGTACCATGGAGGAAATAACACAGTACGCTGTTACGGTTTTTGCTATGTTCACACAGAGCAGTACACCCTCAGAGATGTGCCCAGGTCAAAAGGTCAAATCCTACTCGCAGCTGATAGAAGAGGTTCCCTCAGTGTGCGAGTGTACACAGGATTTTTATAATAACAAACAACAGAATGTTGCTGCCAGCTGGAACAGTGACTCAAATCGGTTCAAAGGGAGTTCTACTCCTCGTTCACAAATCTGGGACGAGCAAAGAACCACAAAAGGTAGGTGTTCGCTCTCTAGATGAACCGAGATGGTTCAGATCGACCCAAATGGGTTTAGACCGAGGTCTAACAGTGGGTGAACTTCGTAAGATGTTGATGTATGGGCGCCGATACCCGTTGAACAATGGTTGGTCCCTACAGGAACCCCCGAGAAGCGACCCTCCTGCCCTTGCACCTCGAGTAGAACAGTTTGAGACATGTAAAGAGTCACACATGCTCCAGATTAAGGGAACGACGCCTCCGCGCTCGGAAGAGACTAAGGAAGTAAGTAGTTTGTTAGGTGATTTTAATGTTACAGAAGATGAACAATCTGACACACTATGTGGCGTTATCCTTGATAATGACACAAACAACATTGTCCATCCTGATGAAGCGATGTACAGCACTGTCTTTTACAAAGACTTAGAGCAGACTGTTGACAACAACAACGTCAACATTGCCAAAGATGCTGATATTTACAGCAAACAAATTGCTGACAGTCAAAAGCATCCTGAAGGTCATGATGCTGACAGCCAACAAGATGCTGACAGCGGTGAAGTTTACACAGACGGAGGTACACGTGAACAGAAACGTGTGAAAAGACCTAAACGGTTTCTGTGTAACCTTGTCAAAAGGGGGATGGCTAAGAAAACTTACCTGCCAATCACACTGGAAGGGGTCCTCGCGCGAGATGCACTCCTGGATTGTAGTTCAGACGTGTCAATCATGTCAGGCGAACTGTTTGAGGAGCTAAGGACCGCCGTTAACGGTGTTAACAGGCAAATACCCTTTGGGAAATGTGCTATTGAACTGCGAGGCCTCGCAGAGACGGATACAGCCCTGACAGCTATTGTCATGGTTCACATGCAGATTGGCAAAATGTTACTATACCACCAGGTATACGTGTCTAAACTTGACTCTCTCCAATTTTTGGTCGGCCAAGATTTTATTAATCGCTTCGACGTGATTATAAATTATGGTGATCAGACATTGTGGGCCACAGTGAGCAATCCACTGCCGTTCGAGGTGCCTCCACAAGGTCACTGTCTAACAGCAGGTACCGCTGAGGTCACAGGGGAATCCCCAACCGAGAGCACAAGCCCGGTAAGTGAACTTTTAAATACAGGAGAGACAGAGGAGACTCAACAATTGGACCAGACTCTGGCCCTACAGGAGAACCTCCTCTGTGAGCTGACACCTTCAGCACTCACTGAACACTACCTACCACTGGTAGAGAAAGGTGCGGAGGTCCAAGGATCCCACACCAGAGACGCTGTACTGTCCTCTGGGACAGGTAATTCAGCTATCAGCCAAGCTTTCGTTGAAACCTTGGTTCAAGGGCATCTGAGTCCAAAGGATGACAGTCGACCAAACGCTGACAGTCACTTGGACATCATTGTTGCAGATTTTGAGGACCCCTCATCAGACATAAAGAGGGCATACTCACACTTCCTACCACAGGTAGAAGAAGGTGTGGAGATCCAAGGATCACACACCGAGAACGCTATGCTGTCCTCTGGGACAGGTAATTCAGCTATCAGCCAAGCTTTTGATGAAACCTTGGTTCGAGAGCATTTGAGTCTAGAACTATTCAGAAATGACATGTTCTTACAGACTAAAAGAGCACCTCTTCAGTCATGAAGTGGGAAGACACACACCACAACGACAGTGACCCGTCGCAGTCTGACCAGTCCGACACACTTGCTACTGCGCCGACAGTTGTGACACACCTGAATTACGCGGAAAGAGGTAAATGTACAGAAATACATTGGCCAAAACCTATAAGGTTCCTGTACAAGGCTCGCAGTCATGACACCACAGTACCACCTCAGGCTAACAACCAAATGGTGGCAATTCACATTGTGAAAGGTCAGGTTATTAGCCGACAACAGGCTTATTTTCAACCATCTCCTACGTTTCTCAACTTAGGACTGTCCATGGAGGCCTCGTGCCATGTGGACCTCGACTGTAGAACCACGTCTGTTGCTGTGTGTAACACAGGCACAGACGAGGTACTGATCCCAAGAAACACGCGGCTAGGATGGTTGATCTCTATTGATTCCCATGATTTTGAACTTAGCATTCAATTTCTGGGAGGCCTCCCAGAAAACTTGTTCCCAAGTCGACACACAAGACGAGTCTTGTTCACAAAACCAACACAGGCCATAACCCTTTTCACCTCAAGTGAGTCCGGCCATGACCCAGTCAATAGGCTCGGTTTCAACAGAGGAGAAAGCCTTGGCCTTCGAACTTATAGTGCCCTACCTGTAGACAGGTTTTACGACACTGAAAGGGTCTCAATGGCGCTCCCCAATGAACAAGAACCCACCTCGGTTGCTTCACAGATTGAACAGGTGGTCGCTCAAGCCAACGTCCTGACAACTGATGAAGAAAGGGGTATCATCACACTGTAAATGGAAACATGGTATTTAATTAAAAATAGTAAGTTGACTTAAATTAGTTTTCATCAAATAGTGATTAAGACTCACTTTTAGTAAGTTACTTGTACTTTTTGGTCAAAAAATCTCAGTAGCTCAGTTAACTTGAGCTCGTTTCATTTAGAAAAAGTAAGTTTTTGATAAGTGTGCTTTCTTTCTGTGTTGGAAGTTGCACCACTGTTCTTTTTATTTTTTTAATCACTTTCTACGTTTACTCCACTACATTTGAGAGGAAAATATTTTTTTTATTTTAAATCACTGCATATGTAATGAGTACATGAGATGATTATCACAAGAGCTGTACACAGCAAAATCAAAAGTGTTAGATTTACAGTGTTGGTGTTGTCTGTTAAAAATCTGTAGTCAATTCAACACTTCTTTGGTCTAGATTAACAATATGAATGTTAGTTTCCCAAAATCTGTCATGTGTTCAACGCCTGACAAGAGTTACTCCCAGTACCGGTAGGTGGCGGTAATGCGACCTCAACGTTTTTTGCCAACCGCCAAGAAAACCTCATCAAGAAGAAGAAGAAGTCACTCCCAGAATTCAATGCGTCTGTGACGTGTTTTTTCAAACGTACTTGAAAGCGGGAGGATCAAGTCTGGAGCTAAATCGTGACAAAGTACCGTAAGTTTTTGCATGTATATTTTTTTATGACTGCAATATTAATTTTCCCTTTTCGCAATATACATGGTGTGCTTAACGTTGCGTTTGGATATCATGGTATAAATTAAAAAAATGCAACGTTTGCGAGAGGCTAAGCTAGCGGGGGTTTTAGCTAACAGAGAGGCTAAAGGTAGCTGTCATCATAACACGGTGTCCTGCTAACCAAACATTAAAACTGTTAGAAAAATCTGACGGACATCTGAGTGAACATGTTTAGCTGTCATGTCGTTCTCTTCATATCAAAACAAGCTCTGAGATACGGGCGGCCATGTTGCTGCTGGAAGGTTCCTAGAGAAATACAGTGGTGGGATGTAACTAAGTACAAATACTTTATTACTGTACTTAAGTATATTTTTCATGTATCTGTACTTTACTTAAGTAGAATTAAATGTGGGTACTTTTACTTTTACTGCACTACATTTTACATGAAGTATCTGTACTTTCTACTACACTACATTTCTATAATGTGTTGAGTTACAAGTTACATTCACGTTGCAACTTTTTGATTTGTCGTTAGTTTGAAAGTAACTGATGTTGAGAGGGGAGTTGGTCCACTGAATCACTGCAAAGTGGACAGGTAACATTAGACCTGCCTTCAAGAAGAGCTGGACCAATGATGTATATTCTTGTGTATAAGTCATTTAGCTGGGAGCACCCACAGCACCACTAACACACACAAAATGGATTCCACCACAAAGATTCATCCA
>JBBPBX010030959.1:13165-34845 GCA_038048925.1 Garcialebias charrua | reverse complement strand
CACATTGCATATGCTTTGGATGCTAATGGTTCTTTTTGTTCTTGTAGTCTAAAACAGGAGTGTCAAGCTCACTAATAAAAGGAGGCCCAAATTAAAAACATTTTCAAACTAATGGTGCATTCAGACCTAACAGCGTTTCAACGGCAGGAGCGTCTAGCTTACATTCAAAGTCAATGGGGGACGCGCTTCCAGCCGCGTCTTGGCGTCGGGCGTCACGTCACGTGCGTGTTGATCGTGCTGGAAAGTGTTTTTTTTTTCATTCATTCAACCCTTATTTATACAGGCTAGCCTCGTTGAGTCACGGGGACTCATTTACAAGAGGGACCTGTCTCACTCACACCAAACAACCATCCACTCTCACACTCACACCTAGGGTCAATTTAGAGTCACCAATCAGCCTAACAAGCATGTTTTTTGGTCTGTGGGAGGAAACCGGAGTACCCGGAGGAAACCCACGCATGCACGGGGAGAACATGCAAACTCCACCCAGAAAGGCCCCGGACCGGGATTTGAACCGGCAACCTTCTCGCTGAGAGGCAGCAGCTCTACCAGTTGTGCCACCGTGCTGCCCGTGCTGTTTTTCTGTGCACGTGAACCCGCGTCAGCCTCCAAACCACGCATTCACCATGCTGAATATTTCAAACTTAGTTCAAATTTTCAAACGCCGTTCAACTCTCCCTGATTGGTTGATCAGGGAGAGTCGGGGGGAGAAGAGAGGGGGAGAGTCCCTATGTGACGCGGAAACGAGGGGGCGGGGGTATTGCGCAACTATGTGACGTATTGTTTGTGGGACACAGAAAAGACCCGCGAGGTCGTGTACTATGGAAGAGAAACTCATTGTAGCTGTGTGTTCGCGACAAGTCCTTCACGACCAGTCAAGTCTGCTCTACAGAGACAGAAATAAAAAGCTCCTCGCCTGGCGGAGTGCAGTGAGGACTCGGTATACCGGTAAGCTCCTCCCACACACCCCGCAGCAGTTTCGCGTTCAGGTCTGGACACCAAGTGCGTCCACTTGCGTGCGTGACGAGCTTTTTGGAAGTTGAAACGCTGTTCGGTCTGGATGCACCATAAGAGCTGGTTTCAAAATCTAGATTGTCAAGTTACATACCCAACATCTTTTCTTGGTTGCAGGTTCTTCAACAAGAGTTTGATTGGTCTCATTTGATGTTCTCTGTTACACTTTTGACATATAGAGAAATTAAACATTGATCATTTAAACTTATTACAGTACTTTAAATGTAATCTGATGAATCATTAACCAGTTTGCTTCTCTAAAGTCTCTCTGTATGTAACAAAACTTATCTGAAGAGTACAAGCAGTTGTTTCCTGGACACAGAACAAAAACACTGATTAGGCCAGCTCATGTTTAAACACAGATAATGTTTTGACATTACGTTCCTGTTTGTTATGAACACTACCACGTTTTGAATGTGCTATCTGAGGCCCTGTTTACACGGACACTGTGTGGGGGAAACGCAACTTTTGGGTATGTTAATTAGGTTGAAAGTTTTGCGTTGACATGGGCGAATTCTGTGGATACGACTCTCTCCCCCCCACCCCCCGTACTCATGAATTTACTGTAGTTACCATGCTGGGCCTGTAGATGGCGCTGTGATCTTTGGAACCTTCACTACTGCGCATGCGCCACCCACTGCTGCTTGAGGTAAACAAAGCACACGAGGCAGCCTGTTTTCCTCTCTGGCTAAAAGTTCAGCTACTACAAGTTGTCAACAAGTTAACAACAAGTTAAAGCTGGAATTTGGACAAGAGTCAACAGATCTGACACCAAGTGGACCGCTTCATCTGCACACCAGTTGCTGACTGGACGTCTGGACCGGAACCGAGTCAACATGTCTGACTTTAGTCCGTGAGAATCAGCTGATTTACAGCAGCGCTACAAGGTAAACCATGTTCTTAATAATGTGTCCTGGTGTTTAGTTCGATCACAGAACAACCAACTGAGGTTTTATTTTTATTTTTTTCCTGCGAGGTCGAAGCTGTTCCACGAAGCGGACCGGCGGTTCGGATCTGGGTCCAGTGTCCACCAGGATGAACAACAGAGTCCAGTTCATTAAAGTTTGGTTAACGTGTTTTTAAAAGTGTTCAATTTAATTCTCAGTGTTTGTGACATGAGTTTGTGGTGTTGAATAAATAAATAAATTAAAAATCAACCTGGTGTCTTCATTTTCAACATGCAGCTTGTTAGGCATGACGTAACGAGTCCAGATAGCTTCATTTAGCTCAGATAAATGTAAATATCTCCCACGCTAACATAAATACTGTTTATTATTGTTAAACTGTTAATATATAGCACATTTAGTATGTTATAGTGCAGCGTGACACGTGAAATGTCCGACTGCCTCGTTAACAGACAACTGGATCCAGGCAGCTGCTCTCTTCCAACACAGATGCAGGTAAGGTGTAGAATAATTAAATATGAGAATCAAAATATATTCCATCAGCTATAGTTCAGAAAGTGGTGCGTGTGTCCACTGTCCAGTCCACCGCCATTGTTAAAATGCCGGCTGTCTGCGCGTGCGTGCTGCGTGCATGTGTTCAAACAAAAGCTCCACGGGAGATGTTTACATTATCAACGGGGGGTCAGCGAAAAACTTCCACCTTGAGAGCAGGGTCAGAAAAGTATCGGTGTCATCGAGGGGGGCCAGCGGTGTCGTGTAGGCGATAAGCAAAGTCGCAAAGAGAAAGTAGCGGTTACACTCAAAATACGCGCCGTGTAAACTGGCCCTGAAACTGTCAATGTTACTCATCTTTTGAGAGAATAAAAGCCAAACACGCACTGACCAATTCGGACTTTTGCTTCAAACACATTTGAGCCTGGCTCCAAACGACTTTGAAGTGATCTCCCCTTTGCAAAGTCTGCTTCTGTAAAACGTACTCTTGTATTTCTTGTGTGGTTCTTTTTTAAGGTGAAGGTGAAGGTGATCGAAACCCTATCATCAATTGGTTCCCAGACTGGGATTTCCTCATATCTGTCCTCCTGATGTACTCCAAAGGCCCGTTGCAAGCCGTGCGCACGGCTGTTTCCAAAGTCCAGGGGAGGTGGACGTTTGCCTTCACCTGGCCAGTGTTTGTTGGACAATCGAGGGGACAGTTTGACAGAGATTTAGTCAAATACCACACAAATCTGTAAGAAGTGAGTAATAAATTGAAAATTGATTCGTACAACGGAAAGTACAAATTGAATATTGCTTCCTACAATGGAAAGTACATATTGCTTCGTACGGCGGAAAGTACTATAAATTGTTTGTTACGGTACGGCGGAAAGTACTATAAATTGTTTGTTACAGTACGACGGAAAGTACTATAAATTGTTTGCTTAGTACGATGGAAGGTACATAAATTGTTTGCTACAGTATGGTGGAAAGTACTATAAATTGTTTGCTAAAGTACGGCGTAAAGGTACTATGATTGCTAAATACAGCGAAAAGTACGGAAACTAGTTTCAGGCTGGTCAAGACCTCAAAAACAAGTGAAATTTCAGCCAAAAAAATAGGACATCTTTCTTTTTAGATGCGTCTTGTTGAAGTTGTGTTCGTCTGTCTGCCTCTGTGTGAGCCTAAAGCTAGGTTTATACTAGTGTCTCACGTCTTTTACCCCCCGTTGAGTGAACCCAGCGATGATGCAATTGCGTGTGTGTCACCGACCGCATTGAGTGTTTATACTTGGCAAGACGTGGGGGATGAATTATAATAAATCCCTCCCTCTTCCCTCCCTCTTCCAACTTTTTTTATTTTTTTTATTGAATTTATTCATTTCAAATTGTAAAAACACAAGAAAATTATTTACAAAACCACATTATAAAACAAAACAATACATGAAATGAAAGGAGGCAGAAGAAAAAATCTCATTATTTCTGCCCCTTCTTCAAACAAAATTAACAATCAATTCAAATAGCAATCACATATATAAAAAAATATATAAAATATTAAATGAGGTCTCACACAAAACCATAAATTCTGAGCTTTGAACAATAATAAAAGAATATTATAGTCAACCAAATCATTAAAAAAAACCTCAACTATGATTCGAACTCACGTCCTTTGGTGTTGCAACGCAACGTCTTAACCACTAGACCACCACAGCTTGTTGTATAACAACGGAGTTTGCTTTCTTTTAAAGGGTGCATGCAGGCGCGCATGCTTTTGTGTGCGCGCGGTAAATATATATATATATATATATATATATATATATATATATATATATATGTATTGGTGTGTGTGTGTGTGTGTGTGTGTGTGTGTGTGTGTGTGTTGGGTGCAATGCGCAAAGTGTGCTGAGGCGCACGGTTTGCGTGCGCGCGCACACACAGACAAGTTCTCTTCAAAACTATCCATGTGTCTGTCAAAGCAAAAACAAAAAACGCCCACAAACTTTGAACCAATCACACGCTGCGAGCCGCATCGTCGGCTTCTCGGAGTTCTGCTTGGGGGCTATGTACACGACGCGCTGTCACCGGGGGATCACAGCGGGAGTGCGGCCAAAAGTTGCGCAATGTTTGCTCACTCAACGGGGTGTAAAAGACGTGCGCCAGGGCGTCTTGCCGAGTATAACAAGGCCTTTAGTGTGTACGTCTTTGTTATGCTTCTCTGTGGGTCCCTAAGTTGTGTTTGTCTGTCTGCCTTCTGTGTATTCCTGATGTGTACGTCTTTGTTGTACCTGTCTGCGGGCCTTTCTCCCATTATCTGTGTGTGTGTTTATCTTTCTTTCTCTCTCTGTATGAGTTTACATGTAACTGAGGAATTTGAGCTGACTCTATGATCATAAAGTCAACTTTTATAAACCTCTATTAGAAAAAAAAACTACAAAAAAGCATTATATAAAAATCGCTCCCTGAGCCGAGAACATTACCAGATAAATACTAAAACCAGATATCTGAAAAATTAATAATTACTAACTGCGCTGACAGCAGGCCCAGCTTCTCCCGGGAACATCTTAATTGGTACTGGAAGTATTGTCTCCTAAGAACACATAAAATAACCCTGACATAAGCTACTAGAACCTCTCCATTTAAAACGTGACTAAATAATACACATAAAATGTTAATTGTTGTATTTTTCTTAGCCTGGCCCTCGCCTTCCTGCACAGCTCTGCTCAATTCTCATTTCCCTTCACTGCACAGTCTGGGACTTCTCCCATCCACAAGGATTTCTCCGGTAGATTTTTGTTCGGACCAATCAGAGAACAGAAGGGACGGAGTTTTGGACCCTAACCCTAAGCTGAAGCCCATATTATCCAAAAAGCACCTGGAGACAGTGATTCACGCATTCATTACATCTAGGCTTGATTACTGCAATTCACTTCTGTTTGGCGTCAGTCAAGCCACCATTGCACGATTACAACTGGTTCAGAACGCAGCTGCCCGATTTTTAACCAGCACACGCAAAAGAGAGCACATTACACCAGTCTTGGCCTCCCTTCACTGGCTACCGGTTCATCTTCGAATCCAATTCAAAATTCTCATGTATGTCTACAAATCGCTGAACAGTCTCGCCCCCGCCTATCTCTCGGATCTGATACACCCATATGTCCCTCCACGTGCTTTGAGGTCAGAGGATCAGGTACTCTTAATAGTTCCAGAAACTCGCCTTAAGCGCAGGGGTGACAGGGCGTTCTCTGTAGCAGGCCCAAGACTCTGGAACGAGTTACCGCTGCTCATCAAACAGGCCCCCTCCCTCTCGGTTTTCAAATCCCGGTTAAAAACTCACTACTACTCCATCGCTTTCAATGCCAGCTGATGTGTACTGGATCGTTTGATTTATGATCTGCAATGTTTTTATGTTTTTCGTGTTGTACTTCATTGTATGTGTTGCCTGTTGCGTGTTTGTTTGTCCAGCACTTTGGTGGACTTGTTCCTGTTTAAAGTGCTTTATAAATAAAATGGTATGGTATGGTATGGTATGGTAACCCACGCCCCCACCTGTCCCAGCGCGCAGAGCCCTATAAAAGGGCTCTGCCAGCGCGCAGTGAGCGAGCACCGGCATGTTCTCATTCAAAGCGATGCAAAGCGATGCAGAACTGTTTTATATGTGACACAAATTTATTAATTTCCCCTTCTTAATCCCTTATCTGGAGTTTTCTTTTGTTTTTTGGGCCAAAAGTCAAGTGATCGCTCGCGCCCTCCTCCTTCTCTCCCTCCGCTGAAATGAACAAGGAGGAAATGGCTGAGGTTGTCACGAGAATTAAACTCGGGTTTTACGTTGCTGACCGAGTCCCATCAGATGTTCTGGTCTTCTGGTGAGCTGGACCAGCGATCCATGGTTTTATTGTATTTTATTAAAACGTTTTATTAACATATAAACACATAATTTGCAGCGCGGCAGCCAGCAGCAAGAGAAGAGCTGCAGGAGGCGGAGCAGTTGTCAGTCAAGTTCACCAGAGCACGGGGGGTGGCTCTGAGGGGAGGGAGCAGAATGCTTTCCCTGTTCAAAATATCCAATGGTTTTGTTCCTCAGCAGAGCCCACGCCTCCAGCAAGAATCGTTTTAAAATGGAGAGGTCCCAGACCCTAGTCTGAAGCGAAGTGAAGGACAGGGTGTGGTTTTAACCAGGCTATATTTTTCTGCACTGATGAAACAATTATAACGGGATAAAATCATCTCTAAAAACGCATCTGGAAACATTGAAGTCAGCAGGAGAGTTAACTAAAACTTTTAGTTAAAAATATAAAATAAATATTTGCATGCATATTTAAACCAAATAAATATAGCCGAATGGTACACTAACATTTGAGAATTTGATAGATCTTGTTTACAAAATTCTAACCCAAATATTTTAGGCCTTAAGGCTTAAATAACGGGAAAATTTGAACATTTTGCATTGGATTTGGAGTTAGCATAGCTAGTCGCTCGCAGCCAGTTTATAAGCATTTTTTAACGATAAAAAAATCCAAATCTGATTAGTTAGAATAAGCCAACAGATTTGCGTTTTTATAATGAAAATCTAACGGCGAAAGATCCGACTAGACCATCCAAAATTGCATTTTTTATCGGAAATGGCAGCCAAGCTAAGGATAATGTGGCAGGATGTCCTACGGTCATTAAATGCACCACACATGCAGAGATGTGATTGGTGGGTCTGGGGCTGCTCCCTGGATAAAAGGGGCAAGTCCTCAGGGTTGAGCGCACGTCATCCGCCTTCCGGCGGCGTTTGCTGGCTGTGTCGCGCTAGCGTTATATGCACCAGGTCGCGATGATCTACTGTTCTCGTGACCACATGTACGAGTTTCCTGTTTCCCTCTCGTGTTGAGGTGGAACACGGTGGTGAGTAGTGAAGCGCCAGTTTTTCTGTTCTCTTACACCTTCAGATTTTAATTAATATTTATGTTTGGTAGCTGCTGCTGTTTTTCCTTGGCGACCGTCTGCCTCCTGTTTGTCCGTGGCCGTGTGCTTGCTGCGGTCTGGATTGTCCCGACTGGTTCTGCCCCCATCCGGGTCGTCCCTCGCCTGCCGGCTGGTCCTAGAACTGTTTGGTGCCCGTTGTCTGGACGGCGTGGGGTGGGCTACGTCACGCGTCCTGCGAGCTGAGCTGAGCCGACTGATGCCAGCTCAGCTAATCATACAGGTGTCGGTTTGAGTGGCGTCTCTTCAGGTGCAGCAGATTTCACCAGGGCGGACTCTGGACTACTATGAGATTGGTACAAAATCCCTCCAGGTGGTGACAGTACTCCTGGTTGGCCATAAAGACTGTGTGTGGGTTTTTCCCTTTTAACATTTTACTGAATTGCACTTTTATTACTGAATTGAGTTAGAACTACCTTTTTAAAACTGTAAATATTTAGTATTTAATTAAGCAACTGTGCAATTTATTGGTGTCTGTGTGAACTTGTCTCACGCCTCATCTGCAACGGGTCTATGTGCCTTAAGGGTAACTTTTAGTAAAGTTATTTTAACCAAATTCACTTTTTATTAAAAATAGATTATTTCTTTATTTTTTAAACTAAAGTTGCCTATTTTTATCCATACCCGCCCGGTTACACTAACAAGCCCACGTCAGCTAAAAGTTAAGCTTCGTCCGTCCAACAAAACGTACAAATTCTGTCATACTGTAAAACTAAACATTTTACAGTTGTTTTCTCTGCAAAAAGAAGCTGAGAAATTTGCTTACTGATTTTAATAAGTATCTTTTAGATAAATACGGAGCAAAAATCCAAGTCTGACGTCGTCATCACTTTAACTGGAAAGAGAAACGTCAAAGCTCTACCTTTGCCTTAAAGGTTCAGTATGCAGTTTCTGTAGAACTGCAGCAGTTAGAAATATTTTCAACAGGCAAAGCATTCTGATCCCTCCCCCTCAGAGCCATATGTGGCTCTGCCCCCTTGTGGTCTGTTGAATTTCAAATTCAAGCTCTGTTTTTATTGGCTGATTCAAATTCAAGCTCTGTTTTTATTGGCTGGTTACAAACTCTGTTTTTATTGGCTGGAAAATGGCGGGTCACCTTTTCTTTTTAGAAATGCTTATTTACCACCTGGAGAAGCAAGGGGACAATATTTTTTTTAATTTTTTTTCAGAGATTACCTGGCTAACATCAGTCTGTCAGGAGGTAGTGACAGAGTGAAGAAATATGTTCATAAAAAAAGCTACATACTGCAGCTTTAAAAACATAAACACTTCTTACCCAAACAGTGATTGAAAAAAAGGTACCACACTGAATGAAACTACAAATATTTACGGTTTAAACTTTCATAAAAAGCCTAGTACAGCAAACCCCCTACTTACGACTCCATCGACCTACGAACAACGGGACCTACGAACGTATCATATTTAATAAAAATATGAAATTACTGTATTAAAAAAAATTTTTTTTTTTTTTTGTGTTTAAATGTTCTTAATTTCATGTGTACATCACTTTGTTGCAGCTGTGGTTGTTTTAAAGGCTTTATAAATAATAATTATGATAAAAAAGATCATTTCTGATCATTTTTGAGCAATCTTGGGCAACAGGAAGTAGGTCTTCAGTTTACACGGTCACAAATTAATGTAGAACACCGGACGCCATTTTAGGTTCAGTCACTGGGGTCTCCGGTCACAAATTAATGTAGAACACCGGACGCCATTTTAGGTTAGCTGCCCGGGAGCCGGCCGAAGACTGGTGACCAGGATGGCTTCATATGGATTAATTACGAGCTGGAAACGTCTCTGTGAACTTTGTGGATGTCTCAGGCAGCAGCGGATTTATCGCTGATCGTGCCAGGCCGCCGCGAACACCTCCGGCCGGCCTGGCTACACCTCCGGCCTGGCTAGCTCCAGAAGCTAACACGGGAGCTAACACGGGAGCCGGCCTTTTGAACACTTGTGACCAGGATCGCATCATATGGATTAATTACTAGCTGGAATCGCTCTGTGAGCTCTGTGGACGTCTCAGGCTGGAGCAGGAGCTGCAGATTGATCGCGCCGCCGCTCCAACACCAGCTCATGGCTTGGCTAGCAGAAGCTAGCCAGCTAGCTAACACAGGTCTCGAGCAGCTGCGGTGGTTCACTCGCCGGCCGCCGCGCTGCTCGGCCCGACAACAATCAACGCATGGCAACCTAAGATGTCGGCTTTGACCATCTCAAAGTAAGAAAATATATTTTTATTTATTCTGTAAATGTGAATAGCAATGTTTAACATTACAGTACACTACTGTACATGCTTAAATGTGTGCGCGCGCTCCGTTAGCATGATAATAAAATTTTAAAAAAAAATCCACCCCCTAGCTACGGCAGAATCGAGCTGCGAACCGTTCTTAGGTCCCTAACTCGTTCGTACCTATTTAAATTAAACACCATAAACAGATCAAAATTAAGTTTACGCATTTCTGGATAACACATTAAACAAAATTAGCAAAAATTTCTTCTTAAATTTGAGAATAAGTTCAGTTTTTAAAAAGTTTAACTAAGATTAAAAAATTAACACTTTTAAAATAAAGAAAATAAATATGTATTCTTGTAAAAGAAAAATTTAACTACTCTTTAAATTGAAACACTCGGTTTAAATTAATCATTCTAAATTATTTTACCATACATTGAAAATGTTTTTTAGATTTTAAGAGCTGTTTTTTTTTTTCAAATAAAAATAACAACATTTGAATAGACACATGACACAAGACATGCAATATAAATAAAAAAATGAAGGGTGGCAGAATGAAGAGAGTATCTTATTCTATCTGCCCCCATTGTACAGAACAAATCAATTCAAACAAAAAAACTACAATAAGCAACAAGAAAGAGAGATGAAAATATGCAATAATAATGATAGTAAGTTAAGAAGACAAAATGGATCAACACATGTAATTAACAATTTTGAAATTAGACAAGATAAATTAATTTATATATATTTTTGTAAATATTTTTTAATCGTATTCTTAAATGAAGATATTGATTTTGCATTTTTAATTTCAGCGTCCAAATTGTTCCACAATCTAATTCCTTGGATCGAGGTTGACCGACCCCTCAAACTGGTTCTAAATGTTGGTCTCACAAAAATCTCAATTCCCTTTAAATTATAGCAACTTTGACGTTTAAGAAAGTGCGTTAGAATATTTGGTGGTAATTCATTTATGTGAGCTTTGTATAAAACTGAAAGAATATTGTAATCCACTAAATCATGGAATTTTAATAACTTCAATTTGTAAAATAAAACACTTGATGGGTGACAGTAGTTTTTCCCAGTGATTATTCTTATGGCTCTTTTCTGTGGGACAAAAATCGGCTCAGGAAATGTCTTACATGCTTTACCCCAAACTTCAACACAGTAAATGATGTGTGGGACATTAATTGAGTTGTACAAGTACAGAGCTCTATCCTCTAACAATTGCCTAACCTTATACAGAACTGCAATTGATTTAGCTATCCTTTTCTTGACAGAATTGATATGATGTTTCCATGTCAATTTGTTATCGATAGTGACCCCCAGAAACTTTATTACACTATCTCTGCAGATTTCCACACCATAAATATTAATTGTAACATCAGCAGATTCCTTTTTTGTACTGAATATCATATACTTGGTTTTATCCAAATTTAGGGATAATTTGTTTAATTTGAACCAATTTTGAATTTTTAGTAGTTCATTATTCACAAGCTCGGACATCTGCTTCATATCGTTACCATTATATAGAAACGTAGTGTCGTCAGCAAAGAGGATACATTTGAAGAGATCTGACACATTTGCCAAGTCATTTACATACAGAACAAACAATTTTGGACCAATTATAGAGGCCTGAGGGACTCCACAAGTAATATTACAAAGAGCAAATCTAACATCATTTATTTGTACGAATTGTTTTCTATTTCTGAGATTCCTTCTAGGAGTTGTTCAAACTAATGTCAGAATCCGTTGATATTAAAAAGATGTTACTAATATAGCTCTGATTTAAAAGTTAAAGCAAACACCCTTTTTCCAACAATTAAATGCTTTAATAGAATTAACTTTCCAGCAAATAAAGGATAACTACACACACCAAAACAGTTAACCCCCAAGAATTAAAAACACATTTTATAGTTAAAATCTAACTTTGATGTTCTAAAAAAGCTAAGTCTGGTCCTCTGGACATTCAAAAAACAAAACAAAACAAAGCAAAAAAAATGTAGAAACGTTTCGTCTTTTGTCCGAAAGACTTCCTCAGTCTGAGAAGCTGTATTCAGCTCACTCTTATAAGTCAAAGTCAAAGTCAAAGTCAACTTTATTGTCAGATCTGCAATATGTACAGTACAGGACATACACAGGACCGAAATTGCGTTTCTCTCAGTCCCTCGGTGCAACAGTAAACATCTAAACATTGAAACACTGAACATATAATAATAGACATAAGCATAAAATAGTAAAACTAACACTGTCCTGAGTTTTTGCATAGTGGTATAAGAGTATGAAAATTTACACCAACTCTAAAACTAAAACATTAAACATTCAATGAACATAAAATTTACACCAACTCTAAAGCTAAAACATTAAACATTTAATGAACATAATACTGTCCTGAGTTTTTTGCATACTAGTATAAAAAAAGAGTATAAAAAGTATAACTAAAATAAACTAAAGGTTTCTAGTATTGACATTTGCAAAGTGGCAAAGCAGCGTATGAGTTAATGTGCACAGTATATGTATGAGGTAGTAGTTGATGTCGTTATAGAGGCAAAAAGTGGCATATGCAGTAAGGCACATTGGGCATCCCTAAATAAGACCGTTCAGAGCACACTGTATACCGTATTCTCCGGTGTATAATATGCACTTTTATTGCTCATTTGAATATCCTGCGTATTATACACCGAAATCGTATTATCTATGGATTTTTTCCCATATTTTTAGACCCATTTTTAGCTCTGATTCGCCGTCTTTCATTTTGGCCAAAAATGGTGCAGTACCAGTTTCGGCCGCTATGGGCGCTATTGCGCCCTGTAGTCTGTTTACCTGTAGCTGGAGGCGTATCCTGTTATTCGTGTATTCTATAAAACCCATCAACCCCCGCCAAATCACTGAGAGAGAGCAGGAGAAATCAACAACTACACATTCGAGAACAAAGAGAGAAAATGCAGCCAAAAAGAAATCCGTATACTGCAGAATTTAAGCTACATGTAGTTTTATTTTAATTAAATTCAGCTGTACATTACAAATTAATTCATCTAGAGACTTCTTTTAATTTTTGTTAGTTCAAATGTCATCAAATGAATAACCTTGTGTTACTTGTATAAGCATTATTGAATCCAATGTTTGATAGTCATCAAGACTGTTTAATTCAAACTGTTTAAATTCATGCTGAATAGCAAATGTTATTCCAAAATGTTATTCATGAAGGATTTCTCTTCTCAAACCTGCAGTGAAGATTCAGTGACACTGTTTATCTCATTTTAGTTTGAGCTCAGGACAATCTCCTCAGAAGAGACTTTTGTTTTTGTCCTAATTAATAATCAGATGAATAATATCTGTTTTTGCTATTATCATTAACATAGGTCCCATATGTGACGCTTTAATGACGTTGTTTTAACCAAACCAACAGGTTAACAGTGTTGTGTGTAGTGTTAAGATCAGTTTTTATCATAAAATGCTGACATCTGAAACTAACAACTTTATCTTTCTGACAATTTGTAATGTTTGATTCAAATTAAAAGTAATAAAAGTATTACTGTCCCTTCAGGAATAACTCCCAAAAAGTTCATTACTGAGAGCGATCAGAGAAGTGTTTCTGAGGTCACGGTTGTATCACTACAGTTTCAATGGGTTTGGCGCCATCTAGTGGCCATAAAAAAGACTGTCACGGCAGCGCGTATTATACAACGAAGCGTATTATCTACGTTTTTTTCTGATTTATTTCCAAAAATTGGCCAAAGCGTATTATACACCGGAGCGTATTATACACCAACGAATACGGTATGTATCAGCAGTGGTGTAGATATTAGAGTAGTGAAAATGTAAACAGTAGTAATTACATGTAAGCAGTAGTAATAAAAGTAAACAGTATTAATAAATGTAAACAGAGAATGTAAACAGTATTATGATTATAGGCAGTGATGTAATACAAACATTAGTGCAAGTATGAGAAGTAGTGCAAACTGTATTAGCACATGACTGAGAGTTAATACAGTTTGCACTACTTCTCATACTTGCACTACTTGCACTAATGCACTAAATAGCACCCTCCCACAGTGGATCAACCAGTTGGCTGATGACAGCCGAAACCAGCTGCTCACATGATCAAGGAGGACCATCAGCCTGACGATGGATCGTTTTTGAATGTCCAGAGGACCAGACTTAGCTTTTTTAGATTTTTCTACCTGGATTATTGAGCATTCATCAGGGTAACTTTGATGTTGTTTTGCTTAAATATATGAATAAAAAAGTGACTAAATTACTTTCAGCTCTAAAGAAAATGGAATAGTAACTGATCCAGACTCATAAGGGACACATAGAGACAAAACAAACATTCACTCTCTCACCTAGGCACAATTTAGAGTTACCAATCAGTCCAACATGCATGTTTTTGGTCTGTGGGAGGAAACTGGAATACCCGGAGAAAACACACGCATGCACGGAGAGAACATGCAAACTTCGCCCAGAAAGGACCCCCAGCTGGGATTTGAATTGATGACCTTCTCACTATGAGGAAACAGCTCTACCATGCTGCCCCATCCAAAACCATTCAAGCTAAACTCCAAGGTCAAGGTACATCATTTTCTGATCAAGCCTGCCACATTTTTTTATTCCAATGAGCTCCATGGAAGAAAACAAAGAAGGCTAAAAAAAATAATAAAAAAAAACAGATAAGGTTAACACAATTCAGAATTTACAATCTCTGTCTTTAAAACCTTCCAAAAAAGTTAGAAGCCTGGGGGTTCTTTTTGATTCTGAGCTTACTTTTATTCCTCACATTAGTCAAAACAGGATTTTAGCATCTAAAAAATGTAGCCAGAGTCTGCCCTCTTCTCTCTCTCGCCAATACTGAGACTTTGATAAACACTTTTATTTCTAGTAGTTTAAACTACTGTAAGGCACTGCTTTCTGGTCTCCCTAAGAAAAAATTGTCAAGCCTTCAGCTGCTACAAACTCTGCTGCTCAAGTGCTAACCAAGACCAGAAGGCAGGCTCATATTACACCTGTTTATAATCATTGCATTGGCACCCTGTGCGCCTCAGGATTGATTGTAAGATTATTTTAGTCATTTTTAAATGTCTCATGGTCTCGCACCATCTTATCTTGCAGAGCTGCTATTACCCTATGAACCCCAGCGGACACTAAGGTCCTCTGGCACTGGACTACTAACAGTTCCAATAGTCAGAACCGGTGGTGGGCAACGCTAATCCAAAAATTAGTTCCGCTATTTTTAAAGCACTAATTAATTTATTTAGGTCCGCAATTTCAAAAGCACTAATGTCTTATGAAAATTAGGGGAAGCTAATTCTAATCCGCTAATTAAATTCAACAATTGGTAGCAGCAAGTTATGCAATATTTGCACTACACTGCCAACTAGCGGTGCATGAACTGTTATACAGTAAGTTGTTTGAGTTTCAGAGTATTTAGTTTGGTTCTCTTCAACAGGTTTGACAAGGACAAAATGTACCCATTCCAAAGTCTGTTAGCTAAACTGCTGACATATTTGGCTGTTTTTTTTTCTTCTTTTGTTACTTTTAGTACCACTAGATCGCATGTGTCAAACTCAAGGCCCGTGGGCCAAATCCGGCCTACCATAACCGTTTCTGTGGCTCTCTACACCCTAGAACTTCAAGATAACAGTTGTAAGCATGTTGCTCTCAGGTGGTGGGTCCCCATCCCTACACTCCCTGGTCTCTCTGTTAATTGTCTTGCTTATCTCCTCCATTTTGTTGTCCAGGTGTTTGTGATTGTCATGCTGTGTGTTCATGTACCTGTATATAAAGTCAGGGATTTTTTAATTGATAAAGCTCTGTATATGTTGTATAACACAATCATTGTTCCACATTTAATCTATTGTATTGAGGTTTGGGGAAAAGCGTGCAAAACAATTACAAAGCCTGTTTTTATTTTACAAAAGAGAGCTGTAAGAGTAATCACCAGAAAACATTTCAGTCACCCATCAAACACCTTGTTTCTTCAGCTAAATTTATTGAAATTCCAGGAATTGGTAGAATATAGTATTTTATCAGTTATGTATAGGGCTCATAATAACACATTACCTTTAAATATCCAAAGAAATTTTATAAAAAGACAAAGTTATTACAATCTCAAAGGGACAGATATTCATCAAACCACAATTCAGAACCAGCTTAAAGGGACGGTCTACCTCAATTCAGGGAGTTCGATTGTGGAATGTTCTGGAGAGTGATGTTAAAAATGCAAAATCAATGTATACATTTAAGAAAAAGGTCAAAAAGGACTTGCTCAAAAACTATATATGATGTAGCTTAGTGTGTTTGTGTACTTATGTTGTACTTATGATGTAGCTTAGTGTGTTTGTGTATTACAGTTAGAAAAATTTAGTAGAGTTATTCATTTTGTGATGTAGTTTGTGTATTAGAAAAATTAAGTAGAGTTATTCATTTTGTGATGTAGTTTGAAGGTTATCATTGGTTGAACAAACTGTGAAATAAGGGGCAGATATAATAATAAGATATCATCTTCTTTCTGCTCCTTTCATTTTATACTACTTGTATTCTTGTATCTGATTAAACTGTTTTGTATTGTTCTTTTAAAATGGATGAATAAACATCAAATAAAATCAAAAATAAGTCTGTATCTCTGTGTTTATCATTGTCCTGGCATTGTCTCCTGTTGCCTCTGTCTCCTGAGTTCCTTGTGATTCCCTGAGTATGTAAGTTTGCTGCCCTGTCAGCTATTTTATGTTCTTAATTTCTGTGGCCGTCGCGGACGCCATTTTGAAGAGTGCTAATGGTTAACTACTTTTTTTAAATCCAGCAGATTTGACCATTTCGTGAAACTCTCAAGCTCAGAAAAACTTGTGCTATAACGTCAGCTATGAAATATATTTTTTCTCAGCAAAGAAATAATTGTTTTACCGTGTTTTGTTGTAAAATCCTGGCTTCTGTGGCCGTCGCGGACGCCATTTTGAAGAGTGCTAATGGCAAAATTATTTTTAAAATCCAGACGCGTCGCGTAGGCCGCTGAGAAACATCCACAAGTTCACCCTCCATGTTAAAAAGTCTTCGTCTGACTCTTCAAAAACAAGCAATAAGGCTCCAGAGTAACACACTGGCTGCTAACTGCTAGAGAGAGAGCATACACCAAGAGACTGAGGGGGATGCTTTTTTGTCACGGACCACATCCGGCGCTGACAGGAAATAGTCTGTTAGCAGTCGTCCGAGCTCGTAAATACGTTTTTTCGTTTTTACTGATAAATAATTAGTTATTAGCGGTACTGCATTTTAAATAAAAATAGCACAAATCCGCTTATGAATTATAAAATTTAGTCAATCCGCTGTAAAGCTAACAAATAGTTTAGGTCCGCTATAAGCGGATTAGCGCTTTAGCGCTCCCTAGCGGTCGGAGGGCCCACCACTGGTCAGAACTTATACTTACGGTGTGGCTTCTTTCCAGTACTATGCCCCCCGTCTGTGGAACAGTCTGCCAGAGAACCTGAGGGCTGCAAAAAATGTTGTTTTTAAGAGCAGGCTCAAGACCCATCTTTTTAACTGATTTCCTGAACTGGATCATCTCTGTTCAGTCTATATATTTTTCATACTATTTTATATTGTAAGAGTAGTACAAAGTACTTGCTGCAGCTCCAAGATGGCCATCAATTTTTCTACTACTGACCGTCATCCACCTGACGAGCTCCACCACTGCATAAGGCTGCAGTCAAGTCCTACTCTTCGTTGGAGCATTTATTCTACTTCCTAGTATTTATGCTTCTGGCCAGTATAGTGATTTAATGATTGAAGTACTTACCTAGTCTTTGTGTGCTTGCAGTTCTCTTGTCGGTTTTTTGGTCCAGTCCTGGTTCACTTGGGTCCTGCTCCTCGTGCCTCAAGTCTTACCCTCCAGCCACTTGCCTGCCTTGTCTTTGTGGACTGGATTACCCCCACTGGAACCGTTGGATTCTCTACGACGTCCATCCACCAAATCCATCTGTAAGGATAAACAAACAAAGCGTCAATATTCTCTATTGCCACCTGCCCAAGCCCTCCTGACCTTATACTTCATCTTTCAGGAGTTCCAGTTGACCACCTGTACATATGTAAATAATTGCCACTGTAAATAATAAACACCATTACCTTTTTCCATTCGAGTCTTGTGTCGTTCCGGGTCTCGTTACCAACTGGGTACCCCGAGATTACAACAGAAATGCTCCAGCCAAACAAAACCCAGAACGAGACCAGGAGCGAACAAGCTTTGTTCTCCTCACAAGCTGAATGCATAGACAAACTAGAGGAGATATTAAAACAACTATTACACCATTAACTAAAGACCCAGTTAAATTTACAAGAACTTGGAGGCATGGTTTTGTTCTATTAACCAGAGACTTGCTCCTTCTCCTCCTACAGCTTCAGCTGCTCCTCTAGTGCTGAGTTCTAACATCAGTTCTGTAAATGACTCTTCCAACCAACAATTGTTTGTTAAGCCATAACTTTTCTCTGGGGATCCTGTTCAATGTGAAGGCTTCCTGCTTCAATGTAAACTCGCCTTCAAGGGAGCTCCTCAACTCTACTCTACGGACATAGCCAAGATCACTTACTTCACCAGTCAATTAAAAGGTAATGCTCTCCAGTGTGTGACTTCTTTTTTACACCACCATGACCTGGATTCTGTTTCGTTCAACCTCCTTCTCAACGAGTTTTGCAGGATTTTCAACCAGCCGTTACAACAACCTAATGCCGAGAAACGTTTGTTGGGATTACGTCAGGGCCGATGACTAGTATGCGAACACGCCCTCGAGCTCCACATTCTCGTCACACAAACAAGATGGAATGAGAGAGCGTTACAAGGTACATTTCTAAATTCATTATCTGAGTACATTAAGGATCAAATCGCAGCAAGAGATGAACCGCCTAGTTTGGATGTATTAATTAACCTAGCTATTTCCCTCGATGAACGCTTCCGGGAATGCCGCAGAGAGCGGGAATACAATTCCCAGAGAGCTGCCACTTCCGGTCTCTCAGCGTCACCAGGTGGGGCTCGCAACTACAAGTTCAATCCTGAGAACTACAAGTCCCAGAGTTTCCAAGCTCCTGTTCCTGCTTCTCTCTTAGCTTTGCCCGAATCTGAACCCATGCAGGTTGGGCGAACTTGTTGAACGTCAGTTGAGAGACAAAGACGTGTAGAGTCAAATCTTTGCATTTACTATGGGAAGGATGGCACTTCATTGCCTCTTGTTCTTTTTGGGGAAAACGAAAATGCCCGCCAGTAAAGAGGGAGTTACTGGTGGGCACTTCCTCGTTTACTCCTCTCCGTAGACTTATCTTACCTACAGTCATTTAAATTAACCAAAGCCGGTTCCCTGTCTCTGCCTTAATAGATTTGGGTGCCGAATAAAATGTAATCAGTCAGGACTTGGTCCAAGAATGATCTCTTCCCATCCTCGAGATTGAGTCAGTTTCCCTAGCTGGAGTTACTGGGGAAGCCCTAGCCCAGATACGCTTTAAAACTGCAGACTTGCATTTGATTACATCCGGCAACCACCACATTAACTCCTTTGTATTTAATTCACCTAACACTCAGCTAATCTTAGGCTATCCTTGGCTAAGGAATCATAATCCTCATATTAATTGGGAGTTCGGACGGGTAGAGAGATGGAGCGACAGGTGATTAAAACACTGTCTTCGCTCTGGCAAATCCAACCCATCAATAAGTGAACAGAACATTGAGGACATTGATCTCTCCACTATTCCCCCCGAATATCATGATCTGGTCCCTGTGTTCTGCAAACAAAAGGCTCTCTCTCTTCCTCCTCATTACCCTTATGACTGCTCCATCAATCTCCTCCCTGGAGCACCTCTGCCAGCCAGTCGCCTATACAACTGTTCCGGTCCTGAACGTGACTCCATGAAGAACTACATTGAGGAGTCTCTGGACTCTGGAATTATTCGCCCATCTACTTCTCCAGTGGGAGCAGGGTTCTTCTTTGTTTCTAAGAAGGACAAGACATTGCACCCTTGTATTGATTACTGGGGTCTTAACAACATAATAAAGAACAAGTATCCGTTGCCACTGATTGACTCTATTCACGAACAGCTACAAACCGGTACCATTTTTACCTAACTCTATCTGAGAAACACATATCATCTCGTACGTATTAAGCATGGTGACAAATGGAAGACTGCTTTCCGTATCCCACTGGGACACTTCAAATACCTTGTTATGCCTTTCAGCCTCACCAACGCTCCCGCAGTATTCTAGGCACTTGTTAATGAAATGTTAAGAGACTTTATCGGGGATTTCATGTTGTATACCTAGATGATATTCCTTATTTATTCCAAAGATAAAACCAAACATATCACACAAGTCAGAACTGTTCTCCAGAGGTTGTATGAGAACCAACTTTTTGTAAAAGGAAAGAAATGTGATTTTCATGCCTCATCTGTTTCCTTTTTGGGATTTATCTTTGGGGAGGGGCACTACAGGACGGACCCCGAAAAAATTAAGGCAGTGGTGGAGTGGCCGATCCCTGAGACCAGAAAACAGTTGCAACGTTTTCTTGGCTTTGCAAACTTCTATATACGCTTCATTATGGACTACAGACACATCGCCTCACCCTTATCCTAGCTTACCTCCACCAACAGAACTTTCAAATGGAACCCCGAAGCCGACACTGCTTTTGGTAAGCTAAAACTACTTTTTTCATCTACACCCATCCTCTGCCATCCCAACTCGTCAATTCATTATTGAGGTAGACGCTTCTGACACCACGGTAGGTGCAGTGTTATCCCAGAGGTCTCCCAAGGACAATAAAGTACACCCATGACTCCTGTCGCTTATCGCAAGCAGAAATAAATTATGATGTGGGCAATAGGGAATTATTAGCCATTAAACTAGCCTTGGAGGAGTGGCACCATTGGCTTGAAGGCACAGAAATTCCTTTTCTTATTTGGACTGACCACAAAAACCTCACATACCTGAGAGACGCTAAACAGTTGACCCCCAGGCAGGTATGCTAGTCACTATTTTTCAACCATTTTAATTACACATTGACATTCAGACCTGATTCAAAGAATGTGAAACCCGATGCACTTTCCCACCCGTTTTCTCCTCCAGATGTTCCTGATTCTGATGAGAGCATCATTCCCCCGGTATGCATTGTCGGAGCACTCACCTGACCCATTGTTAAGGAGGTTCGTGAAGCCCACAAGTTTAAACCGGATCCTGGCACGGGACCCCCTGGTACCCTCTTTGTCCTCTCTTCTCTAAGATCCAAGGTACTCCAGTGGGTGCATATGAATAAACTCTCGTGTAGGGATGGGAACCGAGAACCGGTTCTGTTAGAGAACCGGTTCTTAAAAGTCCAATTCCATGGAATTGTAGGTTGCGTGTCTTAACGATTCAGCTTATCGGTTCTGCTAACACGCTAACCGCCATTTTGAAGAGGGTAGATGGAGAAATACTTTTTTTAATCCAACAGATTTGACCATTTGAACCGGTTAAGCTCAGAAGAACCTTGTGCTATAAAGTCAGTGACTTTATAGCACAAGGTTTTTCTGAGTTTAACCGGTTCAAATGGTCAAATCTGCTGGATTAAAAACATTTCACCAGTTGCCCTCTTCAAAATGGCGGCCGCCATTTTGAAGAGTAAAATTGGCGAAATGAACCCAAAATACATAAAATTAACGACTCACCGTCGAGTGGTCGACACAAAACACACAATAGAATCCTCCGGCCGTGTTAATTTGGCTTGAAACAGCGGGAAACTCTGCAGACCCTTACCAAAAAGTAGTATATGCAAGTATACTTAAAGTACACTAATTTTAAACTAAAAAAATAAGAGTATACTTTCAGTTTACTTTTTAGGTACTTATCAAAAGTATACTTAGCCAAGTTTATTTTACACAATACTTGACTTATACTAAAAATAAACTAAAAGTCTAAGTATACTTAATCTATACTTCTGTTTAAACTTTTGGCCAAGATATTTTACACAAAGTATTTTCACACTGGTTTATTTTTAGTACTTCTGTTTTAAACGTTTTGTCAGTTTTTTTTATATTGTTGTATATACTGTATATATATATATATATATATATATATATATATATATATATATATAT
>JBBPBX010030957.1:0-34845 GCA_038048925.1 Garcialebias charrua | reverse complement strand
CATTCTCAGCGTCTCCAGACGTGCGCTTTGACTCGAACCGAAGTAACGGCAGCTCCTGGTGCTGTTGTTCAAGATAAGACGTTCCTTAAAGGAATGTCAATAAAAGAGAGCTTTTCAGCTGTTGAAGATGGCTTATAACTTGGCATGTTATAAGTCTTTAACTGAATGACATGGTCATTAGCGTGTTGACTAGACGATCATCAGTTCTTTGGAGAAGACCATAGTTTGAGGCTTACTCCAGCAGACTTTCAGAGAAAGTAAGATGTGAAGGTTTTAACTGAGACGTGACCCAGAAAATGTGTTCTTTCTGATTGGCCGAATGGCATCATAAGTTGATGTGAGGATGACATCAACATGTTGAAAGGGGGTCAAAAGATTAGTTTGTCAGAAAGATAAAGTGTTAGTTTCAGATGTCAGCATTTTATCATAAAACTGATTCCTTTGCTTTAACACTTTAACAAAATACTGTTGGTTTGATTAAAACAACGTCATTAAGCATCACATATGGGACCTATTAATGATAATAGCTTGATTATTAAATAGGACAAAAACAAAAGTCTTTGGGTGTCTAGATTGTCCTGAGCTCAAGCTAAAATGAATGAGATAAAGTGTTCCTTTTATCTTCACATGCAAGTTCGAGAGGAGAGGAGAAATCCTCCATGTACAACATTTTGAATTAAGCAGAGTATTTGATTTATCTGACATTAAAATGTACTGATGCTCTTACAAATAAAATTATTCATTTGATAACATTTGAATTAACAAAATTAAAAGAAGTCTCTGTGACCCGAGATTGCACCTTTGACACAGCAGTGAAACACAGTTTAACTCTCACAGAATAACACAGCTTAAAAGCACACATCATGAAAATGACAAAAGTTATTCTTTTGATCACATCAGCCTAAAATCAAAGATAGAAATAGTCTCTTATTGGTGACTATGTTATCAGATTATAGCTAAATGAATAATTTTGTAGTAAATGTCTTGCTTTACTGAGAGGTCAGTAAAGGTCATCACTGGACAGTTCAAAAACCTTAATTTGACCCTGGGTAGGTCCACTACAGCCGGGCAGACCCACTTGTGAATGCAACCCGCGGATCCACGCTCCGAATATGATGATGACAACAGTGAGCGGCCGCAGGATTAATCAACAAGCAGATTTATTAACAAGGGAATATTAAAAATGACACGAAACAGCAACTTGTAAAAGTTAGTTTCGCTATTTTTTCCTCTCCGTCTCTCTCTCTCTGAACAGCGGATGAGCTGTGTTTGCGCGCGCGTTAATCAGTGCAGCTGTAGATGTGAGGAAATATTAAAAATGACACGAAACGACAACTTGTAAACGTCTGACGTCTGTCCCACAACAAATACGTCGCGGCCCAGTTCAGTTCAGCTGAGTTCTGCTCCACGCCTCTTTTGGATCCGCGTTGCGGGTTCATTTATGAACATGTTTATGTGAGCGGGACCTGCCCGCCTTCAACTGTGGTCTTATGAATGACCCGGGAAGGATTAAAGCCGGACTGGTCTGTGCGGCAATTGCGCGGATTTGACTTATGAAAGGGACTATAAATAAGTTTACGTTTAAATTGTTTATATCTATGACTGCTACCGGATGCTAGGCTGCTAATTCAACCTTTATTTGGGCAGGTTAAAGCTGTCGTGTTCTCCTACAGTCAGTGGTGCTTCGACAGCTTCTGGACC
Source organism: Garcialebias charrua (assembly GCA_038048925.1). Lineage (NCBI taxonomy): Eukaryota > Metazoa > Chordata > Actinopteri > Cyprinodontiformes > Rivulidae > Garcialebias > Garcialebias charrua. The sequence continues at coordinate 33,144 of JBBPBX010030957.1, read as the reverse complement.
TTGAAGACGTGACCTTCACTCAGGGTAGCCATTTCATGGCCAACAAACGTTGCCAGCTCCCAGATGGCTCTTTTCGTAAGCAACGCAAAGGTTATGAAGAGGTTCATGTGCCTGCCCTGAAGCCTACACCCTTTGCTGACAATGAGGTTTGTTGATATTATCACTCGGTATACATACTACATACATACAATCATACATCATACATACATACAACATACATACTACATATCATACATCATACATACATACAACATACATGCAACATACATACATGCTACATACATAGTACCTATATATGTACTACTTACATTAATGCAGAATACATACATACAGAATACATACTACGTATATATAGAATACATACATACATCATACATACATACATACATACATACAACATACATACATACCGTACAAACATACATCATACATACATACTATACATACAACATACATGCTATGTACATACATAACTACATACATGTTACATACATACATGCTACATACATGCAACATACATATATGCTACATACATAGTACCTATATATGTACTACTTACATTCATACAGAATACATACTACATATATATAGAATACATACATATGTAATACATACATACATCATGCATACATCATACATACAACATACATACATACATAATAATAATAATAATAATAATAATAATAATAATAATAATAATAATAATAATGAATTCCATTTATAATGCACTTTTCATTAATACAAATCTCAAAGTGCTACAAACATACATAATACATACATACATACATACATACATAATACATACACACATACAACATACATACTATGCACATACATACAATATACATAACTACATACATGCTACATACATACATACTACATACATACTTGCTACAAAGATACTACATACATACATACTACATTCATACTACATACATACTACAAACATGTTACATACAACTACATACATGCTACATACATACTACATACACACATACATACATACAGAATACATACAGAATACATACATACATGCTATATACATACATACATACATACATACATACATGCATACATACATACATACATACATGCTACATACATATTACATACATATTTACATGCTACATACATATATATTACATACATACATATTACACTACATACATACATACTACATATATACTACATACATACATACATATTACATACATACTACACACATACATACATACATCTTTTATTTGCACTTGTTACAGTTCCTATCTCAAGGGGTCAATGGGCAAGAGGTGAGATACACCCTACTAGACATGTTGCTTCTCTATCATATGGCTCATATCATATTTGTTTGATCCTATTGACCCTTTGCACATGATGTCATGCACCCCAAAAGACCGCCCATCTTTGCCATGATGGACGTCAGAAACAATCTATTGTTAGCGTATTCTCCTATACAATTAGTCAAAAAAGAGACATTTGATGGACAGTGGGTCCTCACAATACAAACCCATGCACACACACACTCTTAGACACACAATCCTAAAAGCAAAAAGTCCACATTACTCACACACGCTCTGACTGGGGGGCTGAAGGTTTATCTACCGAAAACCCTTATATCAATTATGTCCTCTGATTTTTTTGTTTGTTTTTGTATTTCTTTAGGTGCTTCTTTGGAATCAACCAAGAGAAAGGCACTAAAGTTGAAAAGACCCGCACATCCCGTCTTCACGTGAATCCCAGAGTCCTCACGTTAATCCAGGAGCTCTCAGATCATGAGTGGCGTGATGTCTGAATACGGACTAAACCTGTGAGTTACAATGCAAAAAAGATAAACAATTGTTACAGTGTCATTGCTGTTTTTTTTTTACGTACTATACATCAGTGTATAGATCTTTTGATTTTGTTAGAAAAGCCTGTAAAAGGTTAAAGGTTTTGTATTGTTAAAATATGAACACAGGGCAGTTGTGTGTGTGACATTGGTTATAACTTGTACCGGTAAGTAACTGAAATACAAGAAACAGAGCTGTAAATGTGGCTGAAGTTATTTTGTATATGTTTTCACAGACAGTTGGGCTATTCTGGTATTTTGGTTTAATTAAAAAAATTGGAAACACTAAGTAAAAAACAGAAATGTTTCATTACGTTTTTTGAAGCTGTTCTTATTTTTTACATTTTCGTTTTTTACATAAACTGATGAGAAAAACTTTTAGTTTAGTTTTAATTTAATTAAGTTTTAATTAAATTTTAGTATTTGAAAGTCATTCTAACAAGTTTTATTTTTCGTATTTCACTTATGCTGAGTATGTGAAATTTGTTTGGGTAAGTCTTGTTTTGTTTGTAAAACAGTGACATGTTCATGCTAATTTGCTAAATAAAAATGCTAAAAAAAAATAAAAAAATCCTGTATATTTTTTATAAAAATAGCTGACAATTGTGGTTATCAGAATAAATCTGTAAAAAAAAATAAAAAAAATTGTACTTTTTACGAAAAAAACCTGGCAGCTGTGGTTGCCAGAATAAATCTGTAAAAAATACTATGAACACGTAAACAGTTTTACAGTTAGTTGTAATTTCAACAGTTTTAATATGTAGAATTTCCAAGAAATATTGTAAACTTAAACAGATTTTAAATGTACATCTAAGTAAAATAATCTGTAAAATTTACTGTTTGATTTGTATTTTTTACATTAAAATATTGTAAAAAGTACATTGAAAATGTATTTAAGTTTACAAAATAGCTTGTTAATTGTACATCATAAAACTGTTGAAGTTACAGCTAACTCTGTACAACTGTTTACATGTTCAGTGTATTTTTTACAGATTTATTCTGGCAACCACAGCTGCCAGTTTTTTTTCGTAAAAACTACGGATTTTTTTTTACAGTGTAGACTTAAGGGTCCTTGAACAAGATAAAACAACAACAATGATTATTTTATTACATTGCATATGAAATCAACAATTAAAAAAAACCAAGTTGTGCTTATCTGTGCAAAAGCATGTATCATACCTTGCTACAGGGCACTATCCAGTAGGCGATAGCCAGGAAGGGAAGCCCTACTGTTACCCCCAGCACCGTCCAGCACTTCACACCGACGGACTGCTGCCTCAGGCCTGGCAGGTTCTCATACCAGATAGTCATCAGCTGCTGCTGGCAGTTGGGATGAGCAACAAACTGAGGACAAAAAACAAAAAAAAAACAAGAAACTTGAGACAGGAAAGGAGAAGTGGGCAAAGGTCAAAGAGGGATACAGGAGCAGCTGAGGAAATGTTTATGTTTATGTTTATTAAATTTGTTCATTTTTTTACAAAAGTAACAATACAAGACAATCTCATAAATGATAGTGTACAAAATGTAAAAAAATGAAAGGTAGCAGAAAGAAGAATAAATCTTATTATATCTGCCCCTTACTTCCAACAATCAGATTAAACAACGATAATCAACCATGTAAACAAAAATAATCTTCAACCAACTTTTTTCAACAATCAAATTAAACAATAATAATCTTCAACCAACAGTACAAAATGACTAACTTTTTCTAGTTTTCTAACTAATACAATACACATTACGCTATTTCATATATATTTTTTAACACATTTGTTTTGATCATTTTTTTAAATGTAAACATTGACTTGGCATTTTTAACTACATTCTCCAAGCCATTCCATAATCTAATTCCCTGGATTGAGGTAGAACGTCCCTTCAAACTGGTTCTGAATTGTGGTTTTACAAACAACTCTGTTCCCTTAAGATTATAACAACTTTGTCTTTTAACAAAGTGCATTTGGATATTTAAAGGTAATGCATTATTTTGAGCTCTATACATAACTGATAAAATATTATAGTCTACCAAATCATGGAACTTCAATAACTTTAGTTGATAAAATAATGTACTTGATGGATGACGGTAATGCTTTCTAGTGATAATTCTTACAGCTCTTTTCTGTAATACAAAAATAGGTTTTGTGATTGTTTTACACGCATTCCCCCAAACATCAATACAATAGATTAAGTGTGGAACAATGATTGTGTGTCATTAACAAGAACATTTTTCATAGTACCGGTATTACTAATTTGGTTTTGTTATCTTTTTCTCTGATTGTGTTTTATTCATACTAAAATCTGCTTATGTGATCGTGTGTTGTAATGACTTACCATTCTGAAAGTCTTCCTTCTGCATTTAAAACATGGATATTTTCTAACAGTATTTATTCTGCGCCATGATTATACTTGAAGTTTTAGATTTACAATAATAATTTTAGCATAAAATGGTAAGTTATGTCCACCGTGAAGCAACAAAACAGAAACGTAAGTTTCTCTTTATTATTATTTCAACAGTTAAAATTTCAACAAAACAAAAACACAAATAAAAATGCAAATATTTCCACCAAAATATTCCGAAAACAAAATAAAAACTTTGAAAAGAGAGCAAGAAGAAGCAAAGGCTTATCCAGTCCTATCCCCAAGTTTAAATACAAATTCTGAATCAAACTAATTATTCAATATACAGTGGTCCCTCCCTCGCTACTTCGCAGGTCGTTGTTCGAGGACTCGCTCTATCACAGTTTTTCAAAGATTAGACATGACACACAGTTGGCTGATTGATGGATGAGCCACACAATCAGCATAGATCTTTTATTTAAAATAAATTGTTTTAAATGATTTAGCACCTGTGTGCAGCTCACAGCTGGGAGAAGCTTCCGATCTCCACTCTGCAGCGGAAAAGAGGGAGGGGCCGAGAGTCGCTGGCAGAGAGCAGTCGAGGCAGAGAGCTGAAATTGTGACGCTCTTTTAGCGCATTTAGAGTTTAAAAACATTTAGAATATGGCAAGAGTGTAGGAAGGGTTTAAAATGTCCTTATACAGGTAGTCCCCGACTTACGAGCGCTCTTACTTACGAGGTTCCGGACTTACGAGCTGGCGAACAAGCAGTAAATTTGCAAAGAAAATACAAAAAATACAGCACTTCTATGTGTTTTTAGATGAAAGTGTGTTAGCTAACCGTTTGGAAACAGTTTCTGAGCATGTTTATGAACTAGTATGAACATTTGTGATGAAAAACGAGTGTTCGTAGTAGCGCTAGCATAAATTTTCCGACTTACGACCGAAAATCCGGACTTACGAGAACACGTGTTTCGTGTTCCGACGTACGAGATTTCGTCTTACGAGATAGTCGTAGGAACGGAACTCGCTCGTAAGTCGGGGACTACCTGTATATACTCTACTGCCTCATCAACAGGAATGCACGTAAAGAGTGATGTGACATCAAAATAGACCATTGTCTCATCAGTCTCCATGATGACATCCCTCACATTATCCACAAAGTCCATGGTGTTCTGTATGTGGTGTTCTGAGCTGCCAACTAAAGGGATGAGTACAGACGCCAGATATTTGGAAACATTGTAAGTGGCCGAGTTAATCATGCTAACAATTGGTCTTAAAGGTACATCTTGTTTGTGGTTTTTTGGTAAACCATACAGACTAGGCATGGCCTCCCCTGGGTACAGTCTGTGGTACAGAATGCGATCAATATTATTTTTCTGCTCCAATATAGTAGTTTCAGGCAATCTATCAGCTTCTTCTTGTAACCGTTTCCCGGATCTCTTTTCAGTGGCTCATAAGTGGTTAAGTCACTAAGGTGTGACATAACTTTCTCATGATCGTCTTTCTGGTTCAACATCACTGTGCACCTTCCTTTGTCTGCTGGAAGGATGATGATGTTTTTGTCCTTGCTAAGAGTGGTGAGTGCATCCCTCGCTTCTCTACTGATGTTGGAAGGTGGTGGATTAGCATTACTGAGGCAGGCTGAAACTTTGATTCTGAGTTGTTCTGCTTCAAACTCTTTAATTTTGTTGTTACGGATGGCTGACTCAGTGGCTGTGATCATCTCCACCAGAGGAATGCTACTCGGTGCAACAGCAAAGTTCAGTCCCCTGGCAAGAATCTCTGGCTCTGGCTGGGTGAGCTGTCTGTCAGATAAATTCATCACCCACTTTTCTGTCTCCCTGTCGTGTAACTGTCTACTGGAGTGTTGTTTTCCTCCGAGTGTGTGGTTATTGGAATTGGGATGGTTTTGATGGGTTATCAGTAAGTTAAACTTGTTTTGTTGTCAAGTCTTGGACTTGGGCACTGATTAATATATTAACAGCTGGAATAACATCATTTTATCTTGTTTATTTTTATACACATTAATTGTGAACTCCTTATATTTTCTCTTGAACTGTGCAATTTTTTTACTTTGCTTAATCTCTTCATCTAAGCCATTCCACAAAGTTTATGACATGATGTGTTAACAACAAGCTGTAGAATAATGTAGGCGGTAGAGCGTCTTTTCCACAGATGAATTAATCTAAGAAGGAAGCAAGGAAGTTTTAGAATAAAAATGTGCATCTGCATCACTGACAAAAAATGAATCCGTTTAGATATTTTTAACCATGTATAATCAATTACACCTGGATGAGTGTGTGATGTTGAACCAGCTGGAAAGTTTGACCTTCTAATGACCAAATTGAACATTTTAAAGAAGATTTCGAAGGTAATAAGTCCGAAGAGTTTCAAACGACTGGAAACAGAATAGTTCCTCAAACATATCTTTGAGGAATGTTTCTTCTGGTTGCATAGAAGACAAATGGTTGTGGAGACAAATGGTGGTGGGTGAAAATGATCATCTTACAATTTTATGCCAAACTCCAAGGGCTCCCCTCCCACATACTTAAAACATACAAGTTTTGTTAACTTGTTATTCTTAAATGTTCATATGAGTGAGCGTAAATGATTGTCTGTCTTGTTTGTCTCTTTGTGGTTCTGTGATGGATTGGTAACACTGCCCTGGGTGGAACCCACTTCTCACTCAATCACTGCAGAAGGGAGGCACCAGCTCCATTTGACCTTAGGCAGGAACAAGTGGCTAAAGAAAATGCGTTGTTGGAATATAGATTTAAAATATCCCAAGTTTTGCTAGAGAACTATAGGTTTGTTTACATAACTTCCTGCTTACATAACATTACAATATTTTTAAAAATATATAATAGTAACTTCTGGGGTTGCACTCATACATGCAAAAAGTCAATATGCACTCATGAATCAATGTAAAATATGAACTAGATCAACGTTACATTGTTTTGTACGGAAGCGTATTACTACATAAGTATCACGTTTTTACTACTTACGTATCACGTTTTTACTACATAAGCTCCCAATTTTTTTTTTCATGGTGAATGCAATACGCTTCCGTAGTTTTGACCAATTACCACATTCTGTAGAAAAGCCACTAACATGTAGTAGGAACTTAACTTTATCAAAGGAGTTAACAACCATTGGCTTCATTTCAGAAATTATTCTAATATTTTAACATCACAACAAAATGACCTAATGTAAATTTCTTTATGAATGCAATTCTAAGACATGTTCTTGAGAATGTGATTTTAAATATCCATTAAAAAATAAAACATCATGTACATCTTCCTTTCAAGCAGCTTTACATTGGTTAAAATACATGCTTGATGTCTGATGTTAAGCCATACAAAGTGAAAAGGTTGGGGATCTACAGTATTTGGAAATGTGTTGAGGAAATATTAGATTTGGTACCAAGCAGAACATGTTAGACTGCACAAAGTCTTTGACTTGTAAACAATTTTCCAGAATGTCAAAAAACATAGCAATTGAAAAAGGTAAAGCCCTTTTCCAGGAACAAGTTACCTCTCATGGGTGATGGGTTCAAATGAGGACAAACTTTAAAGTGTGGCTGACATGATTTTTTTTACTATGCATAAAATTGCTCAACATATATATATTTTATCATTTAAATATGTTCGTTTTTGCAAACAAAATAATAAATCAATTAAATTTTGCTTTAAAAGTGATTTTAAACTTCGCTCCGTGTTTATTCATGGGAAATCCGATTACACGCGAATGCAACATCTGTGACGTAGTATCGGGCAGAGGCAGTCTGCGTCTTTCTGGAGATTGCCTGCCTCGGAGCCCCCTCGCTTCCTGAAAAGGTAAAACTCAAATAAATATGGGTGCAGACCTAAATTAGAACCTGCTTTTTTTTTGTTCATCTAACTTTCTGCTTCCCAAACTGAAGACAAGTAGCTCAAATCTTCACTTAGATTGATAAATTTGTCGGGTTATAAATTGTCCACTATTAAAGAGACCAGAGCCATCTGCCCGATTTTACGTCACAGATGTTGCATTTGCGTGTAATCGGATTTCCCTTGAATAAACACGGCGCAAATTTTAAAATAACTTTTAAAACAAAATTAAATTGATTTATCATTTTGTTTGCAAAAACGAACATATTTAAATGATAATATATATATATATATATATATGTTGAGCAAATTTATGCATAGTAAAAAAATCATGTCAGCCACACTTTAAACCTGACATTCCTAAAACTCATCCAAAGTAAAATTTGTCATATAACATTTTTTTTATCTGTATCCCTACATTGTCATCTTTTTCTTTTACCAAAATAGTGCAAATGTTATAAACGTGATAAAAAAAAAAAAGATCCTGTTGTGTCTAAACACCTCTTCATTCAGAACCAGTTGCTGTATTCTGTGAAACACAGCAGGTGGTTGACAGTCAGTACAGGTCAATGATACGTACAAACCCTGGTAAAGAACATGCTGATGCTTGACATAAAAAAGTGATGTAATATGGTCTTACAAATAGAATGCAGAGGTTTTGTTTCAAGAAGGCAAAGCTTTCTACAAGGGATGCAGTAAAATAATTTGCTGGACAGTTGATTAGACGGTGATCGCAGATATGAACCTTGGACTAAAGATGCAAAATGGCGTGATGATGATTACAGGGAGACAGAACGTGCACTCAGTTATTTGAAGGGATTTTACTTAGTATCCTGATGCATGCTCAATGATCTTATCTTACTTAGCAAACTGTGTCACTAAAGCCCATCTATTAAATTCTAATAATTAAAATCTAAATTAAAAAACAATTTATTTGGATTTAAAGTATGACTACAACTAGGATTGATTTAGGAAAAACACATTGTGGATAATCATTTTAATTTAAAGAATAGATACCAATAGACTTTATAGATGCAGCTAATGAAAGCCAACATGGGTATTGTGTAAGGCAGAGAGAAGATAAATGCTTTTCTTGTAGAGGAAGGATGTGGAAAACAGGGGAATCAATTCTCAGTTGGCGGTCATGTACCTTCACTGTGTGTTTTCAGTTTTTGTTGGGTCTCTATTTTGTCTCATTGCTTTCACCTCAGTCCTCTCCAAGCCTTCATAATCCAACCTCGACCATTAAATCCTGGGAGACTTTACATGAGCTCATGATTTGCATTTTCTGCTCACAGCCAACAACAGTAAAATAAAAACAACAGAAACACCAACATGTATAAGAAGCCAGCCTCCTTTGAATGACATTTAAATTCTTAAAAACAAATATGTCAGTTTCTCCCATTAGTTTCCTGTTCGCAGTCTGTTAATCCTTTGACCCATGAACTTAACCCTGTCTTCGTCTGGCAACTTCACCAAGCTCCACCTGGTTTCCATGGTAACTCATCCCTTTGTCATTATCTCTCCTGTAATTAGCTGTCTGATATTGGGCAGGCTCACTTATACAAAACAAAAGATGCTTCCCGGCACAGTAAAACAGGCAAACATTCAATGATAGATATACCTGATTCGGGGAAATACGTATCACTCTGGGGGTTGGACAGGAAGAAGTTCATGAGGGGAAATGAGAGAAAATGAATTTGTTTTGACATTTAAGAAGACACACTGCTCAGCAGGGGTTAGCGCCTCCTTAGGGACCTGCAAGCCGTTTACTTTGGACTTTCTGAAGCTGACCACATTACGCAACTTTAAGTTATTAACCTTTGTGCAATCAATTCAAGGATGCTTACTCGTTATAATTTTAAGAGCTGATTTTATGCTAATTAGATTAATTCGATTTTGAGTGTTTTTTTGTGTGCATGGTAATGCAACTTAATTGCAACAAACATGAACAGAGAAAAATGCACTTTGTCTATTAACTTTGACAAATGAATTACAGGTAGTCCTCAACTTACGACAGTCTCGAGTTACGACGTTTCGCAGTTACGATGCACCTCCCATTAAAAAAATATGTATATTATATATATATATATAGAAAATTTTATTATGAAAAGCTGAGTTACGCAGTTTCCGACAGTTTTCGGTTAGCTGCGGAAGCTACAGCTTCCCTGTACTTTCTAAAAAAGCCAAGTCTGGTCCTCTGGACATTCAAAAAACAAAACAAAACTGTACATAGTACAACTTACTGTTTCTGTGTGTACTGTGAATGCGGTTTTACATCGTAAACGAATACGTACGGAGGATGGACCGAGCTGTACGGCGGTTTTACAATGTAAACGCAATGGAGAATTCGGAGGAGGGGCGGAGGAAGGTTTCACCAGCATACCAGTAGGTTATCAACTCTTTTTTCCTTTCATTATGGCTCCCAAATGTATGTGTGTTTTGATAATTATGTAGGGTACTGTGTTAGGATAGGCCAAGTGCTTAGTAAAATACTTATATTGTACGTATAAGGTGCAGTTTGTACGTATGTTCTGACTTACGTCTAAATTCGGGTTACGACGGCGCGTAGGAACGGATCTCCATCGTAAGTCGAGGACTACCTGTATATTATTGTGTTGCATCCCTTATTTCAGTTATTAGTTTTAATTATTATGGAGTTGAAGATACAAGTTGCATGTTTAGCCAGAGGAGTCTGCCAACTGTAACTTTTTCACTGCTTATCAGGTTTTTTACAGCTTATGCAATGCAACAGATTTATTTTTTTAAAAGACAGGTCTTAACTGCAGGCAGGTCATTCAAGCACACAAGCTTTACATTGAAGCTGAATGACATCAAGCAGAAAGAGGCTTGGTGTTATCCTGCTAAAGTAGAGAATGCATCATCTTGATGGCAAAATATGTTTCAGATAAACAGTTTCAGATAAACTCTTCCAAATCAACAAAACCCTTACATATCTACAGGTCATTCCTATATGAAGAGTGACTTTAGATTTGGCTGCTTTGGGGTGTAACAAAGTTTTAGGTTACATTAATGGAAGCCACAACAGATGGAGTTGGTTGAAAATACTTTCCAAGGAATCGCCAGAGGCCATGTTGATCACAGCTGCATGACAGTTCCTCATGTAGTGCCACTTGAAAGGTTTGGAAGTTACAGCAACTGAACAGTGATTGCTGACTTTGACCTTTTTACAATAACTTGTTCTTAAAATGTTTTATTTATTTATTTTGTCCCTACAAAAACTTTAAGTCTATAATGTCCTGTAAGTTTTACCTGCCAAAGGTTATTCTACTGATAATCTTCCATAAATCAGAAGGAGAATCAGCTTTATTATCATTGAACTGAAGCACAACAAAATTACATTTCAGTACAGCCCGTCCAAGTAAAACATAAACAAACAGATGTGGGTAGACAGAGGTGTCTGAGGCTGTGGCCTCCTGGGAGGCACTTCCTTTTTCATTTAGATAAGGAAAAGAAAAACATGAGGGAAGGGGAGGTGTAAAAAATTATCTCACACTGTGTTCTAGATGGGAACAGTGTGAAAGTTGAAACGAAAAGCACAGAAATAGCAACATATTGATGACATTATAATACATATAAGGAAGGCCGACAAAGGTGGTGAGTTTGTCAGTGGACACTGCCAGATAGTCCCCATAGTCCTGATAAGAGACAGTGCAGTGTCCATCAGCCAGCTCAGCTCTAACACAGGTCCACAGATGTCCTCAGGAAGGGAGTGGGTAGGGGAGGGGGGGTGGAGCAGAGCGTTTACATAATGACCAGGAGAGTTTGGGATAGTTGGCCAATTTGAAGCTGACACAGGGGAGCCAGATTCCGATAACAACAGTTGTTTTGGGTCAGGTTGACTCTGCATGATTTCTGTCTGCCTAATGCTACATCCAGACCGAACGCCTTTTCAACGGCAAAAAAGCTCGACACGCACGCAAGTGGACGCACTGGACCCAGTGGTGTCCAGACCAGAACGTGAAATTGCGGCGGCTGGCGGCGCGGGGGGGGGCTTACCGGTATACCGAGTTCCTCACTGCACTCCGCCAGGCAAGGAGCTTTTTATTTCTGTCTCTGTAGAGCAGACTTGACTGGTCGTGAAGGACTTGTCGCGAACACACAGCTACAATGAGTTTCTCTTCCATAGTACACGACTTTGCGGGTTTTTTCTGTGTCCCACAAACAATACGTCACATAGTTGCGCAATACCCCCGTCCCCTCGTTTCCGCGTCACATAGCGGACTCCCCCTTTCTCCTCCACCCGACTCTCCCTGATTGGTTGGACACACGCGTTCACGAGTTTGAACGGCGAAATCTTCAGCATGGTGAATGCGTGGTTTGGAGGCTGACGCGGGTTCACGTGCACGAAAAACGCTTTCCAGCACGCTCAACACGCACGTGACGTGACGCCCGACGCCAAGAGACGCCTGGAGGCGCGTCCCCCATTGACTTTGCATGTAAACCGGACGCTCCTGCAGTTGAAAACGCGTTCGGTCTGGATTCACCATAATAGTTCTACTGGTACTTAATGGTGAGTTCAAAAAGCCAATTTTTTTGTGGTCAGCACCGCCAGGCCAAGCTTGTAGCTTCCCCAAGGTCGATTCCCTCCCGCCAGTGAGTTTTGGGAGCTGCACGTGGCCTGCGATTCTCAGAAATCTCATCCAGCCCACAGCTCTGCTCACACAGCATTTGAGTCTGAGTGCTCACCACACGGCACATTCCTTCACACAAGCAGGACGGCCTTACAATAGCAAAAACAGCTGCTGACATTTTTTGCATTTGTTGATATGCCAGGTATCCACCAACTCCAAAAGGCAGAAATCCTGTTTATCATAAATCAAATTATGTATGCGTCTTTTACGTCCTCAACCGACAATATGGACAGGCACATGATCTTCCACTGCGCCCAGGAATCCATCATGTATCCAGCTGGATGTGTCCCATCAGGACAAGAGGGCTCTCCTTTGCCCTGTCTTCAATGAGAAAATGTTATCAATTGCATTGAGACCAGCTGGCCAGATCCATAATTTACAATTCAGAAGATATATAAAGAGAGACTCTGATAAGGTTCACATGACAAAGAGCAGAAGCAGGAGGGAAGCATGAGCAGGAGCGAAAAACGTCCACCTTCGTCAAGAGCAAGCAGGAACGATGATGTTCTGAAAACAGTTGAGTTCTTATTTGGTTTTCTATCATCTTATTTTTGTGTTTTGCTATTATCAACATAATTGTTGTGGTTTGTAATGATGAACTAAAGCATAATCAAATTTTATAAGATTTGAAACATGGTTTATATATTCCAAATCATGGTGAGCTAAGCTCCACGTCAGCGTTTCATAAGTTTAACTCTGGTTTTTAGTGTCAGGTTCTAGTATTCCAGCCCATCACTCATCTGCTGTAATCAGTTGTAAGCTAGAATACCGCAGCCATTTTATTTGCCAAAACAGAAAACTTGTGGTTCACCTAAAATTGTTTAAACTACCGTATTCTCCGGCGTATAAGTCGCACCTTTTTGCCTACATTTCTAAGCCCTGCGACTTATAGGCCGGTGCGACTTATACGTCGATTTTTCCAATATTTTGGTCATAATTTGACTTTGGTCAAAAACTCCAAAAATGGTGCAGTACCAGTTTCGGCCGCTATGGGCGCTAAGAAACCCTTTACAGTACCTACACTGTTGACATCTGCCTGGTCCAAAAATGGTGCAGTGACACAGAAGATGAAGACTTCAATGGTTTTGAATAAATAAATAAAAACCATAAAATAAATACAGTATCTGTTTCTGTCATCATTTTAAACTGAGACACGTTTTTTACTGTAATGTCAGCTAATAAAAATATATTTTTATGTGTTTATCTTTAAAGATAAATGATGAAAGACACAAAATATACAAAAATTATGTTCATTTATTAATGAAAAGTTCAACTAAGACACATCAAACAAAATACTGTAGTTTTTATGTGTGAAGGCAAGATGGCTGCCGGGGTGCAGACACACAGTTTGGCAGGTCCTGAGTGTTTGTTACAAAAATTCTTCAAAATCATCAAAAGGCCTCGGATTTTGCCATCATCTTATTTGCTTATTGTTTTTATATCTTTTTATCTACTTCTGAGCTTAACGTGCCCAAGGAAAAGTGACAATCTAATCTTTTTGCCAGCTAAAAAGAGTCAACATCTTCTCTTCACAAGGCTGCTGGATTATGGCCATGCTAGGCCACCCCCAGGTAAAAAGGAACAATCTAGCAGTTTTCTACTATCTCCCAGAACTGCTAATCTTGTTCTGATACTGCTTCTGGCTGGTGACATTGAAGTAAATCCTGGGCCTGGGCCATCACCACTACAGCTACCAGGGCTACCACCTCTGCTACCTGGGCCACCACCACTACTACAGCTACCAGGGCTACCATCTCTGCAACCTGGGCTACCACCATTACAGCTACATGGGCTACAACTACAGCTACCTGGGATATCACCTCTGCAGCTACTTGGCCTACCACCATTACAGCTACCTGGGCTACAACCACTGCAGCCACCTGGGCTACAACTACAGCTACCTGTGTTAACACCTATGCAGCCAGCTGGGCTACAACAACTGCCACTACATGGACTGCCATCTCTGCATCGAGCTGGGCTACAATTACAACCAACCAGGGTACAACAACACTTTTGCCCACTTGCTCAAGCAGGTGTGCTACAACCACAGGCAGCTGAGAGTCAACAACATACTGTTGGCTTGCAACCACAGGTAGCTGTAAATAATCCTAAAACTGCAACAAAAAGACTACCATCAGCCATAAAACTAAAGTACCTGAATCCTGCTATTAAAAAACAAAACAAGATGCATTTTTTCCAAACCCTCAATAATGCAAAAGTAATTTGGGATCCAAGATCAAAACCAAAAGGAATTTTAATGGGTCACATCAACATTCGCAGTATTGTTAATAAAACAGAACAAATCAGACATTTATTAAGTGACTCAAACATTGACATACTTGGAATATCAGAAAGCTGGCTGACTTCTACATCACCAACAGCAGCTGTGAATATGCCAGGATACAATGTATACAGAAGGGATAGAGGGACAGGGAAAGGTGGGGGTGTATTGGTCTATGTTAAAAACCATATTAAATGTGAATTAATCAGTTGGCCAGGGGAAGTTAATCTTGAATGTATCGGTTTAAATGTTTCACTGTCACACACAATGTCATTCACTCTGATTTGTATTTATCGATCTCCATCTACCAAGGATATATTTTATGATCAACTTGGAACTATTTTAAACCACTGCAACTCTCAAAGGGAGATTATCCTTATGGGTGATTTTAACATCAACTGGGACAAGAAATTGGATAGGAGAAAATTGAAACAACTTGCTGACAAGTATAATTTAACAAAGGTCATAAATGGGCCAACAAGAATAACAAATACGTCCAAAACAACTATTGATTTAATATTCACTAACAAACCTGATAGAATTTTGAAGACTTTTAACCTCCTATCTGGTCTCTCTGACCACAATTTTATTTTCTGCTCAAGAAAAATTAATAGGCAGCATCCAGCCACAACTGCTAAAAATAGATCCTACCTTTTTATACCTAAACATTTGCAAGAGCATCTCAAGACTGAACTTGAACAAATAAATTGGTCGAATGTATTGGAATATAAAGATACTGAGATCTGTACTAACAACTTTATCAAGAGTGTCAATGAAATTTTAAACCAGTTTACAAAAATAGGCAAGTTTGGAAAACAGAACAATCATTTACCTTGGCTTAACAGTGACATTTTAAAATTGATAAAAGAAAGAGATAGAGCCTTTAAGAAATCCTTGAGTACAGGAATTACAACTGATCGTCAGATTTTTACATCACTGAGGAATAAAGTGATAAAACACATACGTAAAGCAAAAGCTATTTTCTACATTGACATTATAAAAGGAGCAAATGGAAATGGGAAAGTGATATGGGAAAATTTGAATAAGCTACTGGGACGCAACAATACTGATAATTTCAAAAATGTACAGCTTCAGGTAAATGGTGCACTGACAGATGACTTAAGCAAAATTGTTAATATGTTTAATTCATTTTTTATTAGTTCAATTGAAGAATTAACAATGCATCTCAAACACCCTGACATCCCACATAAATCTCTAGATGTCAATAAACCAGTATTTAGTATACAAGAAATCTCTGTCACTGAGGTTATAAAAACTATATCATCTCTAAAAGGCTCAAAGGCTAGAGACATATTTGGCCTGACAAGTCATTTTTTTAAGCTTCATAAAGAAGCACTTGCAAGTCCAATTGCACATATAATTAACCAATCGATTAAATACGGAGTAGTGCCATCCACATGGAAAATTGCCAGGGTTACCCCAGTGTTTAAGACAGGAGACAAAACAAAACCAGAGAATTATCGTCCTATAAGTATTTTGCCAATCATTTCGAAAATTGCAGAGAAATGGGTTGCTCTGCAGTTAACAGAGCATTTAAATGAAAGCCCAACTTCTCTCCATCCCATGCAATTCGGGTTTAGGAAGTATCACTCTACAGAGACAGCCACCTGTTACCTTCTGGAAAATCTAAAACAGCTTCTAGATCAGGGCGGCTTTGTGGGTGCTGTGTTCCTTGACCTGAAACGTGCTTTTGACACAATCAACCACAACATTCTTCTTGCTAAACTAACTCATTTTAATTTCTCTAATAGTGCCCTCTGCTGGATGAAATCATATCTGTCTGATAGAAAACAAGCAGTACAAATAGAAAACTCACAATCTACCTTTCTTACCTGCTCAGCTGGAGTCCCACAGGGCTCAATACTGGGACCAATCTTATTTAGCCTATATGTTAATGATTTGCCAAATGTTTGCAAAACTGTAAAAATGCAATTATATGCAGATGATACTGTATTGTATGTTCATGGAAAAACAAAAAATGAAGCTGCTGCTGTGCTTTCTAGTGCCATGATCCCGGTGTCTCACTGGCTCCAGGACTCTTGTTTACATCTCAACACTAAAAAAACAGTCTGTATGTTTTTCTCTCGGCTGCCACCAGATGATGGGCATCCATCTGTGTTGGTCAATGGCGAGACATTAGATGTGGTTGAACAATTTAAATACCTCGGAGTCATTTTTGATTCTAATCTAAATTTCAAGCAACATGTAAAGAGAATTTCACATATAATTAAACTTAATCTGGCAAACTTCAAACATATAAGACCTTCTCTGACAACAGAATCAGCAAAGGCTTACATGCATGCCATGATCTTCAGCCATATAGCCTATTGTTATACTACATGGTCTCACACTTCAGAGATCGTCATGAAGCCCCTAAAGTCTCTTTTTAAGAAAACACTGAAAATTTTTGACAAAAAGCCAATACAGTATCATTACTGCAACATCATAAATAAGTACAAAATTTTGGATTTTAATAGCTATCAGATTTTTATGGACGTTTGCCTGATTTTTAAAGTTTTAAATGGACTTGCTCCTCCTCCTTTAATATATTTTATAAGTAAAAAAACAAGTACAGTAAACACAAGAGCACTGACCAGAGGAGATTGTGATGTGCAGCGGCGCAGGACTAAATTTGGCCAAATGGTGGTGTCCATCAGAGGCACACAGTCATGGAACACACTGCCAGTTTCCATCAGGAACTGTGGCACCTACTCCAGCTTTAAAAAATCTCTGAAACTTTGGCTGAAAACTAATCAGAAGTGCACTCATGTGTAGATTACTTTGTCTATTCTTATGGCATCATATTTTTATTGTAATTTTATGTTGTGTTATGTGCTATAGGTGATGTTTGTATTTTTCTCCGCTCTTTTGTTTTATGGGACGTTTCTTATTCTTACCTGCCTTAGGACAACGGATGCAAATTAGCTATTGTGCTAACTCCGGCATATTTACATTGATGCTAACTGCTGTTATGTTGATTAATATGCATTGTCCTAACTTAAATAAATAAATAAATGAAATGAAATGAAATGAGATAATCTTGTCAAAAGTCCTTCCAAACAATTTGGCAGCCAGTCCAAAATAATGTTCATTTATTAATGAAAAGTTCAACTAAGACACATCAAACAAAATACTGTAGTTTTTATGTGATAATCTTGTCAAAAGTCCTTCCAAACAATTTGGCAGCCAGTCCATTTTGGGCAAAACACCAGTTCACGTGAGGTGCGACCTATAGGCCGGTGCGACTTATAGGCCGGTGCGACTTATACGTTGATTTTTCCATTTAATTGGGCATAATTAGGTTGGTGCAACTTGTACTCCGGTGCGACTTATACGCCGACGAATACGGTAAATGTTTTTATCAATTTTTGTATCTTGCTCTCATTTGAACTGAAAATAGTTACAGCTGGAAATAATAATACAACAAAATCACTTCAACTAATCTGCAACAACTTTATGGTGAAAATTTTACATATAAATATTGTATTTCTTACCAATATGCTCCTTATACTGTATAGTTAAATTGGTTTCCTTATTTTGTGTGAAAGACACTAAGCTTTATTAATTCAAAAAGCTTTCAACTATAAAACTTTTATCAAGTTTTTAATCCAAGCATTTTTCATACACCCTCAAAAAATGGGATTACCAGTAGTCAGATTTGACTAAGCTCGGAATTTATTTATTTTTTCCCCTGCAAAAAGGAATGCATTTTTTTTTACTAGATCAGAATTTGTATCCACTTACACCCGTTTGCTTTATTTTCAGTTCATTTGTATAAAAAATTAGGAAAGAATGGAAAAAAAGTCAAATATTTGCATGTCATTTGAACACTGTTTTCTTAAATGTAGAATAAAGATAACTTGTCAAACAATTAATTTTAGTTATTGTCAAAAGAACATATCAAAAGTTAAGTTTCCCAGTAAAAATGGATAAGTACTCACAATAAGTATCAACTCAAATCTACTACTTTTTTAGGTAATATTTTAAAAGACTTACATCACTTCTTAAAATGTCAAATAAAATGTTTTGTATGGTCTGGAGACAGTGGCATTGACAAAAAAGACAGGAGAAAGAACTGGAAGTGGCAAAAATTAAGATGTTGAGGTTTTTCTTAGGAGTGACAAGGATGGATAAGATTAGGGTTGAGATAATCAGAGGTACAGTACATGTTGAACAACTGGGAGATAAAGTTAGGGAGGCCAAATTGAGATGGACATGTCCAGAGGAGAGACAGTGGGTATATTGGTAGAAGGATGTTAGAAATGCAGCTGCCAGGAAAAAGACAAAGAGGAGATATATGGATGCAGATAGAGAGGACATGGAGGTAGTTGGAGTGAGGACAGAGGATGCAGAGGACAGAGTGAGGTGGAGGAGGATGACTTGCTGTGGTGACCCCTGAACTGGGAACACTGGAAAAAAAGAAGACTTTCATCACTGCCTAAGTGAAACAAAATATTTTGCAGAAATCATACATTGTTTGTAAGGTAGGAGAAGAGGGACTATTTGAAATGATCTCAGTAACAAGAACAAAATGTAAAATTTGTTTAGGTAAGGACGTGTTTTAATGTGCATGTTCAACTGAAATTCCAAATTCATTCATTCATTCATTCAAATAAAGCAGGACTGACCAACTTTTTCATGTTCAGATAAGCAGCCTTTGTTCCTCAAATGTTCTTAAGAGCATAAATATTGTCTTTAATATCCAAGGCTGTAACGTTTTTCAACAGTCATTAATGTGTGTTTTCTGAAATGGTAAAAATATTATTTTCATTCTGGATTTTTGCAAGAAAATAGAACATGAGTAATCAAGCACTGAAGGTGATTTTGTGTTTACTTTCAATTCTTCTGAATGAGTACGGTAAATCAAATTCTCTTTTTAATTTTGGATTTGACAATACTGCATTTCAACTTTGTTGGTAATATTCAAATTCAATTTTTTTGTCTAATGCAAAAAAAATCATATCAACATTTTCCCATTTATAACATGAACCACATTTTTTTGTATCTCTAAGCTAAACTGTAAATATCAACTTTATATGTTAAATTTTTACAAACCATATGGGATTTTTAATATACATAATTTAAATTTAATTTAATTAATTTTAATGTACATACTTTCGTTCCACCACATGTACCACATGAATGAAAATAAAGAATCTCTGAATCTGAATCTCTGAATATGCTTTGATTAAAAATTTGCTAAACAAATTCACACCTTAAATAAACCCATGTTGTCCTTGACTGTATCTTCTATATTTTTCTTACCTTTTTGACTTCGTACTTGATGGCCAGCTTAACACGGCTGAGGCAGGGTCGGTTGTAGGGGCTCGGAGGGCATTGATCCACATCGCCATTCAGAATGGCCTCAACTTCTTCAGTGTTCCGACAAAGGTCCAACACACCCACAAGAAAGTCTTTACACTGCATGGACAGCTTACGGTAGTCATTCTGCGTAGGAAATAGAAGTTTAATCCAGTTTAATGTCAACATTAGATAGAAATGTATCCACTTTAGCTCAAATAGATACTGTATGCACAAAGCAAAACAGGATTCCTTAGACCTCAATCTTTTTAAAACTAACACTTTGTCTATTCTAGGAGTGATTAGTCATCCCTCAATAGTTGGTGGACTCATCGACTCACCTGACATCCACACGTTCCCATGCATTTTTTAAATTTCTGGACACATTTTTACCTCGAGACTCAAAACTGCTTCTCTGGGCTTCTGCCATGACAGATGACACCGTCACAATGGCATTTATCTGCAATTGTAATAGAGGTTGACTGTACAAAAAATGGGAAGGCTTTTTTTGCCATTTGGGTTTGACCTTTCTTTTTCAAAACATCTCCAGCTTCTCTTTTTTTAAATCAAATGATTAAATGGTAAATGGAGCTTACTTATATAGTGCTTTCCAGCCCCCTATGAGGGGCCCCAAAGCGCTTCACAGTACCAGCCATCCACCCATTCATACACACATTCATACACCAGTAGCGGTGGTCTGTCATGCAAGGTGCCAGCCAGTCCTACTGGGAGCAACTCGGGGTTAACTGTCTTGCCCAGGGACACAACGAGGTATGCAGTGACCGGGGATTGAACCTGGGACTTTCCGGTCCTGAGCCGGCTGCCCTGCCTCTACACCATCTCGGCCCATTACAAACATGTACAAAAAAAATTAAATGTAGCAAACTGCTTACATCAGCAAAAAGAAGCACAGCTACAAAGAAAAGCATGCACACAATAAAAACAAGAGATCTTCTCTGCTTTCTCATTTCAAATATCTATTCAGTCCAATATCATCCACTTACTGTATTTCCATGCAGAATCAAACTAATGGGATTTAAGCTAGACCACTAAATTCCATATAGTTTGTAAAAATATTTAAAAAAAAACGAGAGGATAAGTACAGATAGTACAAAAATTAGATTTGTGCTTTTATTAAATGCCTTTAATTTGTTCGGTTAACTTTAAGTTCAGTTTTGTTCTTTCAAGGAACATTTGTGACATAAATCCATCCATCCATCCATCCATCAATTTATCCATCATCCATCCATCAATTTATCCACCCATCCATCCATCAATTTACCCAGACAGACAGACAGACAGACAGACAGACAGACAGACAGACAGACAGACAGACAGACAGACAGACAGACAGACAGACAGACAGACAGACAGACAGACAGACAGACAGACAGACAGACAGACAGACAGACAGACAGACAGACAGACAGACAGACAGACAGACAGACAGACAGACAGACAGACAGACAGACAGACAGACAGCTGGTATTTATATGCACCAGTTGAGAGTCAAAACTAAGACCCTCTTGATGCAAAGTTTTACTGTGCAGCTTGCTTGAGGTAGAAAATCTTTATTTAAAAATGTGTGCATTTCTCACCAAAATATTCACCTGGCTGATAAACTACGCACATAAAAAAATAATACAAAGCCATTATGTTTACATACACAAAACACACTGCAAATCCAAAATGTGTATGTGTTACAGGGTATGATATTCATTTGACCGTGTTCATATTAGATCCAATTGTTTGATTATCTGCATTAATTTAGCTTGATTTGGTGTGTGCATGGAATGTAGTGGGGCTTTTGAAAGAATGGTGCGTTGGCGCAATAGTCAAAAGAGTCCACTAGGGGGACTCGTGCGCTCTTTACATTTAATACAAGAGTAAGTAAAGACGCACTGGTTTCAACTAGTCATCTCTTTTCTTATAATTGTCCTTTTTTATAAGGTAAGAAGTTAGATTAAAGCTGCAGTATGTAGCTTTTTTTATGAACATATTTCTTCACTCTGTCACTACCTCCTGACAGACTGATGTTAGCCAGGTAATCTCTGAAAAAAAATTAAAAAAAATATTGTCCCCTTGCTTCTCCAGGTGGTAAATAAGCATTTCTAAAAAGAAAAGGTGACCCGCCATTTTCCAGCCAATAAAAACAGAGTTTGTAACCAGCCAATAAAAACAGAGCTTGAATTTGAATCAGCCAATAAAAACAGAGCTTGAATTTGAAATTCAACAGACCACAAGGGGGCAGAGCCACATATGGCTCTGAGGGGGAGGGATCAGAATGCTTTGCCTGTTGAAAATATTTCTAACTGCTGCAGTTCTACAGAAACTGCATACTGAACCTTTAAACTTTCAGGAAAATGATATGAGTGAATGCTAGCCCTGTATGTGCGAGTTTGTATATGTTTAGTTTGTTTTGTGTCACGTATTAGTTATCTTGTTTTAATGTAATGTGTGAAGAGTGTTTGGCTAGCTACTTAGCTCTGTTGCTAACGTTAATAAGCCGTTAGCAACCTCTTCTGTTCGGCAGTTGGTTGATTAGCTTAAATGAGGATAACTGTAATTTTTATGAAGTACAAGTAATGTACTGTTCTTCATCATTTTGATATTCCTATTTTGCTCTTTATTAAATTACTTCTGACAGTAAGGTAACAACATTAATTCAAAGTAAAATGTTTAGATATTGTTGAGTAACTGTAATGTGAAATACTTGATTTTCTCTAAAAGAAATGTGGTGTTTACTTGTATTTAGAAAGGTTAAGAGTTGTACAAGGAAATATTTATAATTGTAATTTTTATGAAGTACAAGTACTGTAATGTACTGTTCTTCATCATTTTGATACAGTGTATTCCTATTTTTCTCTTTATTAATTTACTTCTGACAGTAAGGTAACAACATTAATTCAAAGTAAAATGTTTAGATATTGTTGAGTAACTGTAATGTGAAATACTTGATTTCCTCTAAAAGAAATGTGGTGTTTACTTGTATTTAGAAAAGTTAAGAGTTGTATAAGGAAATATTTCTGTGTTTTGCTTTTGACGTTCGGCTCTTTACATTTAATACAAGAGTAAGTAAAGACGCACTGGTTTCAACTAGTCATCTCTTTTCTTATAATTGTCCTTTTTTATAAGGGACAACATTTGGAGGCACCGCTGGGATCGTTTGGCGAGAGGACCATTCCCAAGATTCCTGTGGAACCCTCCTGCTGAGCATCCCAAAACAACCCAAGTTCGCAGAGAACAACGTGGAGGTCTTCAACCAGCAGTTGACAGTTTGTATCCTGAAGTGTGCACTGACCACTAGAGATCAACACCAATCAACTGAAGGCGGTTGGACCCCATTCTATTGTTTCTGAAATTCCAAAATATAAAAATGGAGTCGGAACTGGAAAATCTTCAGCTGGAGATAAAAGGAGCATTGTATAACTTGACATTTGAACAGCTGATCGAAGTATGCATCACACTGCAGCACTCAGCACCTGGAGGAGAACTTTTGACTAGTAAAACACGCAGTCATCTAATTTCATATGTCATCAAATATCTTGAGCGGGAGCAACTGGCTAGCCTTGAAGATGAAGGCATGTCAGAATATCTCAGCATCTGGGACACAATAAATAAAGTAAAGTCCATTAAAGAGTCACCCAGAGTAGAAAATCAATCTGATGACCAGGAAAGGCTTCAAAAAGAAATAGAGGCACTCAGATTGTCGCTACAACAGAAAGAAAAAGAGGCCCGGGGTGTAATGGACAGAAAAATGTTCTCTTGCCCACAGGTTTCACAGATAAATGTGACTCCAACATTTTCAGAAAATCCAATGTGGCGCAAAGATTTCAAGATTCTTGGACAGATAGGAGAGCCAGGCCAGAAGGATCGGTTGACATTCTCTAGCCTGGCAAGACAGATTGAAAGTGGGCTGACCAAAGGCTATTCAGAGACAGATATTATTGATGCTGTGATCCGTGCTATAACACCCGGCCTACAATTACGGAGCTATTTGGAGGGAAAAGAGACCCTTACCTTACCTGCTCTGCGTAGAATCTTAAGGTCCCATTACCAGGAGAGAGGTGCCACAGATTTATACAAGCAGCTAACCTCTGAGGTTCAGGGCAGCAAAGAGTCTCCTCAGAATTTCTTAATCAGGGCTATGGACCTGAGGCAGAAAATTCTGTTTGCCTCTCAGGAAGCAGAGTCAGCTTTAAAATATGACCCTGCTCTTGTCCAAAATCTGTTTATGCATACCATCTTGACAGGTTTACAGAATGACAACATCAAGAGTGATCTTCAGCCTTACCTCACAAAGCCTGGCGCACCTGATGAACTGCTGCTGGAGAAAGTGAATATTGCTTGTACAAATGAAAAGGAGAGGCAGGACAAAAAGAAGCACGCTGTCCCACAAAGGGCAACCAGTGTCAGTACTGTCCAATCTGATGAGCCAGCCAGAGAAACAAAAACTCCAACCCAGCAAAGCCAATCTCAGATGTCCCATGATGTGTTATCTGAGATCAAAGAAATGCGCTCTGACATGGTGTTGTTAAAGGATCTAAGAGCTGAAGTGTTCCAAATCAGGGAAACAATCCAAAAAAACACTAATACACAGCCAAAGCAACCCCCACAAAGTTCAGAACAAGTGTTTGCCGCAAGTCCAGTGTTCTCACCTACAGAACAGTCCTTCAGATTCATGTCACCCATGATGCCAATTTATCCTCAACAGCACCCAGAATTGCTGCAGGAGTACAGGCCCCTGTATGGTCCAGGACAGATGAGAGGGACTGCACAATTTCAACAAAGGTTTGCTCCACAACAATATTACCAAAGACCACGCCAACAACCCAGATGTTTTGCTTGTACCCAAGCCAATGAGGAACATTGTCAGCATTGCTTCAGATGTGGAAGTACTGAGCACTTCAGGGCAGGATGTAGAGCAGACAGAGCAGCTTCTTCAACCTATAGGGGACCTTTAAACTAAGTCGGGTTGCCTCCGTGGGGCGTGGGGCAACCAGAGTTAACTACAAGTCCCATTTTTGTGTAAACTGTGGAAAAAAGAAAGTGAAGAGGGAATTAAAACGTTGCTGGAGTTGTAAAACTGCTCTTTATTGCTCAAAAACATGTCAGAAAATGCATTGGCCTGTTCACAAAATTGACTGTAAGTCACACTCCTGTTTAGGTGTTAAACAAGTCAGGCAGCTACGTGAACAATCTGAACCCAAAACTATCAGAGCTGTTAAAGATCAAACCGTAAGGGAGCTAGTAGGAAAAAAATGTATTATCAAGTGCTTCCTGAATGGACAGAATACTCAAGCACTCTGGGACACAGGTTCACAAATATGTGCTATAGATGAGGCTTGGAAAGAAAATTACCTACCTGACCTGCAGCTAAGGGATGTTACTGAGCTACAGGACCCACTGGACCCATTACATATTGAAGCAGCTAATGGCACCGCCATGCCATACTCTGGCTGGCTGGAAGTCCCTTTCAAGTTGACTACGATGGATGATGAGCTGCTAATACCTGTGCTTGTGTTGAAAGGCAACCAACAGCAATGCCCAATCATTGGGTTCAATGTAATTGAACATCTCGTGCAGAACAACCGGGAAGGCCAACCAATATATGGCGGTATGGACAAACTTGTAAATGCAGTAAAAATTGCATTCCCTCATCTAAAAAATAATAAGGTAAAAGCCTTTATTTCTGCTGTCAGCCTGGGTCAAACATGTGAACACAATGTGAGGACAGTAAATGAAAGAGTCAATGTGCCAAAACACACCACCGTCCAGATTCAGTGTCGTATTCAGGCCCCAAAGTTTAGGGAAGCTAAAACTCTGCTTTTTGAGCCTCTTGTGAACCCACAGTGGCCTGAAGAATTAGAATTCTGTGATACCCTTGTATCAATTGAGGCAGAAACAGCCCCAAATGTTGTTTTAAGTGTTCAAAACCCCACAAACCACGATATCACACTTCCAGGCCGGACGGTTGTTGGAGCTGTGCAGTCTGTAAGGTCTGTGTATCCAGCTAACTTTTTCAGCACAACCCAACAACCAACAAGTAAATCAGTCAATCACATCCAGGCCCAGAGCACCAGTGAAGGTGTACCTACAGATGGACAGTGGGACCCTCCTGTTGATTTAACTCACCTGGATGAGGACCAGAGACAAATAGTAAGTCAAATGTTAAGAGAAGAATCTGAGTCTTTCTCCAAATCTGATGAGGATATTGGCTGCATACACGGGTTACAAATGAACATCTCACTGAAGGATGATGAACCTGTGTCAAAAACATACCGGTCTGTGCCCAAACCTCTGTACAGGGAAATGAAAGATTACCTGCAGGATCTCATAGTGCAAGGGTGGGTTGAAAGATCCAAATCTTCTTATTCCTCGCCAATTGTCTGCGTAAGAAAAAAAGATGGGACTCTGCGTTTATGTATAGATTACAGAGAGCTCAACAAAAAAACACATCCTGACCGCCACCCGATTCCCAGGGTTCAAGATATAATGGATAGCCTGGGGGGAAACACCTACTTTTCCTTGCTGGACCAAGGGAAAGCATATCATCAGGGATTCATGGACAGAGACAGCAGGCATTTAACAGCCTTTGTGACCCCCTGGGGTCTATACGAGTGGATACGAATCCCATTCGGCCTGATGAATGCGCCCGCAGCTTTTCAGCGCTGCATGGAACAATGCTTAGCAGATTTGAGGGATGAAATGTGTGTACCATATCTTGATGATGTTCTTGTGTTTAGCAGGACATTTGAAGATCATGTCAGCCATGTCCGAGCAGTGTTGCAACGTCTGAGGCAGCATGGGATCAAGCTAAAACCTAAAAAGTGTGACCTGTTTAAAGCTGAGGTGCGGTACCTGGGCAGGATCGTGTCTGCTGAGGGCAACAGGATGGATCCAGCTGACACTAATGCTGTAAGAGCCCTAAAGCATAAACATCCTGCGAATGTTGGTGAGTTGAGAGCAATTCTTGGACTTTTGAGCTATTACAGGCAGTATATAAAGGACTTTTCACGTATTGCTAGTCCCTTATATGATCTGTTAAAAGCACCTACAAAGCATGAGCCGTTAACAAACAAAAAGAGAAAGTGGCCAACAAAAACTGGCAGCAGAGCTGTCCCATCCAGTACAATCATTCATTGGACTGAAAAACACCAGTTGATCCTGGAACAACTCATTGACTTCCTTGTCAACCCCCCTATACTTGGCTTCCCAGATTTCTCACAGCCATTTGTTCTTCACACAGATGCGTCAAATCTGGGTCTAGGTGCTGTGCTATACCAAAAGCAGAGTGGAAAGCTTCGTGTGATTGCCTATGGCTCGCGCACCCTAACAGCTGCAGAGAAAAATTATCATTTGCATTCGGGGAAGTTGGAGTTCCTCGCCCTTAAATGGGCTGTAACAGAGAAATTCAGAGACTATTTATATTATGCCCCATTTTTCACTGTCTATAGTGACAATAATCCACTCACATACGTGTTGTCATCTGCCAAACTAAATGCAACAGGATGCCGATGGGTTGCAGAGCTGGCAGATTTTCATTTCTCTGTGAAATACAGGCCAGGAAAGGAAAATGTGGACGCAGATAGTTTATCCCGAATGCCTCTAGATGCAGAGTTTTTTATGAAAGAGTGTTCAGAAGAAATGCCATCTGACGTCATTGGGGCAACTACAGAAGCTGTAAAAAATCAAGATGAGTCCAGTGTGTCGTGGTCCATGTGTGTCTCAGTAGCATCTGCAGATTTGACCCCTGACACATCCATCATCCCACTAACACCAGAACAGATTCAGAATGACCAAAGAAATGATCCAGTTCTGGGACCAGTGATCCAGTTAAAACTAACCGCAAGCAAACCGTCAGGTGCACAACTCAAGCAACTTAGTCCACAAGTGGGGTGTTTGCTAAGAGAGTGGGACAAGTTGGAAATTGATGAAAGTGGGGTGTTGCACAGAAAGACAACAAGCAAAAAACAACTTGTACTCCCAGAAAAATATAAAAATACAGTGTTGAGGGAACTTCATGACGAAATGGGCCACCAAGGTGTCGACAGGACATCATCCCTGATACGGGACAGGTTTCATTGGCCATATATGCAGCGTGAGATAGAGAGCTATGTCATGAGAAGATGTGAATGTCTCAAACATAAGAAACCTAGTCAGGAAACAAGGGCTCCCCTCACCAATATAGTAACAACTCAACCATTTGAACTTGTCTCTGTTGATTTCCTACATCTCGAAAAATGTCTAGGGGGTTATGAGTACATCTTGGTGATTATTGATCATTTTACCCGCTTTGCCCAGGCCTATGCCACCACTTCCAAATCAGCTAAAACAGCTGCGGACAAGATCTTTAATGATTACGCCATGAAATTTGGTTTTCCTGCTCGTATTCACCACGACCAGGGTGGTGAATTTGAGAATCAACTATTCACACAACTAAAAAAATACTGTGGAATTGCAGGGTCCAGAACCACTCCCTACCACCCGCAAGGAAATGGACAAGTTGAAAGATTCAACCGGACATTACTCCAAATGCTTCGGACACTTACAGACAAACAGAAACACAACTGGAAGGATTCATTAAACAAAATGATCTATGCATATAACTGTACTCGGAGTGAGGTGACAGGTTTCTCCCCCTTTCAGTTGTTGTATGGGCGTTCTCCCCGATTGCCAGTTGACATGCTGTTTAATTTGACTCCAGAACAAGCAGACCATAATCATCATGGCTATATGGAAAAGTGGAAGCAAGGCATGGAGGAGGCTTATGGAATCGTCAGAGAAAATGCCCAGAAAGCCGGCCAGAGGAGTAAGAAATTGTACAACCGCAAGGTGAATAGTTCAGTACTACAACCAGGTGATCGTGTTTTAGTACGCAATTTGACACCTCGTGGGGGCCCAGGAAAACTGAGGAATCATTGGGAGGACATTGTTCATGTTGTTGTACGCCAGGTAAATGAAAATGTCCCAGTTTATGAACTCAAACCTGAAAAGGGTCAAAGAAGGTCAAGGGTCCTTCATCGCAATCTGCTCCTCCCATGTGACTCTTTGCCCCTTGAGATTCCAGTCCAGACTGGAAAGAAGAGGAGAAAAATGTTAAATAACAAAGGAGTGGAGCAGGCAGAGGAAGAGGATGATGATGCTGACGCTGACGAATACTATCCTGTGCTATTTCACCAGCCAGCCCAGCCTGAGAAAGTAAGTCATATGCCTGCAAGCACAACCCAAGAGCTAGGAGATATCCAGTTTGAACAGAGCATAGCTCCTGAAATGGATCATAAACAAGGAGAAACAACTGTGATGGAATATGAAGAGTCTGGCTCTTGTAACGAGGAACAAATGATGGAGGATGCTACTGAACAACCTGCTTCAACTGGGATCATGGAGGATGCTACTGAACAACCTGCTTCAACTGGGATCATCAGAGAGGGAGTTCAGGCTCCTGAAGAAGCTCAACGACCGCAACGGCTTCATAGGAAGCCCAAAGTTTTTACATATGAGAGGCTTGGATCTCCAGTCTGCTATAACCTAAGGACTCCACCACAGCCCCCATACTTCACAATGCCATGGATGAACATTGTTCACCCGTACTACATCTCATATGACTATCAGAGATGAGAGCAGGACATGGTGCACCACTGAACTGAAAGAATGGACACACATTGGGGTCATAGCATGATGGACTGTTTATTATAACATTCACAATGAGGGACTATTCTCTACGTGAACTGACATTATTGGCATCCAAGCCGCAATGTACTGGTCAATGAACTCTTGTTATGGAGTCACGGGATGACCACTAAGATGATGGACAAGTAGTGACTTTCATGTTTAAAACATGGACACTGGGTGTTTACCCTCAAAATGAGAATGTATGAAAAGAGTTCCAGTCTGTAAGTAGATTGAGTGACTTAAGGAATATTTTTAAGACTGATGGGTTGCTTCTCATGCTTTACTACTTTCCCAACATCGCATGAGTTGAGATGTTGGGGACAACATCTATTTTGTGGGGGAGTGTGTTACAGGGTATGATATTCATTTGACCGTGTTCATATTAGATCCAATTGTTTGATTATCTGCATTAATTTAGCTTGATTTGGTGTGTGCATGGAATGTAGTGGGGCTTTTGAAAGAATGGTGCGTTGGCGCAATAGTCAAAAGAGTCCACTAGGGGGACTCGTGCGCTCTTTACATTTAATACAAGAGTAAGTAAAGACGCACTGGTTTCAACTAGTCATCTCTTTTCTTATAATTGTCCTTTTTTATAAGGTAAGAAGTTAGATTAAACTTTCAGGAAAATGATATGAGTGAATGCTAGCCCTGTATGTGCGAGTTTGTATATGTTTAGTTTGTTTTGTGTCACGTATTAGTTATCTTGTTTTAATGTAATGTGTGAAGAGTGTTTGGCTAGCTACTTAGCTCTGTTGCTAACGTTAATAAGCCGTTAGCAACCTCTTCTGTTCGGCAGTTGGTTGATTAGCTTAAATGAGGATAACTGTAATTTTTATGAAGTACAAGTAATGTACTGTTCTTCATCATTTTGATATTCCTATTTTGCTCTTTATTAAATTACTTCTGACAGTAAGGTAACAACATTAATTCAAAGTAAAATGTTTAGATATTGTTGAGTAACTGTAATGTGAAATACTTGATTTTCTCTAAAAGAAATGTGGTGTTTACTTGTATTTAGAAAGGTTAAGAGTTGTACAAGGAAATATTTATAATTGTAATTTTTATGAAGTACAAGTACTGTAATGTACTGTTCTTCATCATTTTGATACAGTGTATTCCTATTTTTCTCTTTATTAATTTACTTCTGACAGTAAGGTAACAACATTAATTCAAAGTAAAATGTTTAGATATTGTTGAGTAACTGTAATGTGAAATACTTGATTTCCTCTAAAAGAAATGTGGTGTTTACTTGTATTTAGAAAAGTTAAGAGTTGTATAAGGAAATATTTCTGTGTTTTGCTTTTGACGTTCGGCTCTTTACATTTAATACAAGAGTAAGTAAAGACGCACTGGTTTCAACTAGTCATCTCTTTTCTTATAATTGTCCTTTTTTATAAGGGACAACATATGAATATGGTAAATGGAGCTTATTTATATAGCGCTTTCTAGCCCCCTGTGAGGAGCCCAAAAGTGCTTTACAATACCAGCCATCCACCCATTCATTCACACACCAGTAGTGGTAGCCTGCCTTGCAAGGCGCCATCCAGACCTACCGGGAGCAACTCGGGGTTAAGTGTCTTGCCCAGGGACACAACGATACATGGTGGGCGGACGCGGGATTCAAACCTCCAACCTTCTGATTGGGGGTCGACTGCCATTACCACTGTGCCACGGCCGCCCCTAACATTGGCCTGTTTTGTAAAAAGCAGCAGTTTAACCACAAAAAAACTCTTAAATAAATGGACTGTACATATATAGCACCTTTCTATCTTATCACGACACTCAAAGCACTTTCCACTACAATCTGTGCCTCATTTACCCATTCATACATCACTCTACTAGATCTCTACAAAGCTAATTTAACAATCATTCAAAAAAGACTAATCAGTGCTTTTTATGGGACACACATCGGAGGCAATGAGGGGTTCAGTGTCTTTCCCAGGGACATTTTGACATGTGACTGCTGGTGGAATTGAACCCCCAACTCTTGCATTGGAGGAAGACTGCTCTAACCACTCAGCCATAGCAACCCATAAATAGTATAACTATAAATAAATAGTAAAACTGTTTCACTCTCTGGGCTCCAACATTTTAGAATGACTCACTTTTAAAATTGTAAAACACCTGTTTTATGAGAAAAACACTGAAATCTCAATAAAGGTAAAACAATACAGTTTTAAGATTATTAAAATGTTGCATGCCTGGGAATGTTTTTTTTTTTTTGTGAGTTGCTATCAGTGTGTAATATTGGATACTGTATACTGTATAAAAAACTGATTTCAGTCTTATCCAATCTAATACTGTAGTGTTGACAACATGCCCCTCTGACCATCAACAGCACCGCAGTGGAGAGAGTAGACAGCACCAAGTTCCTGGGAGTGCACGTCTCAAAGGACCTGTCCTGGAGCAGGAACACTGCAGCACTGGCAAAGAAGGCTCACCAGCGTCTCTACTTTCTCCGCAAGCTGAAAAGGGCTGGAGCTTCAACCCCCATCATGAGCACCTTCTACAGAGGTGCCATAGAAAGTGTCCTGACCAGCTGCATCACTGTGTGGTTTGGTGCATGTACTGCATCCTGCCGCAAGAGCCTCCAGCGCATTGTGAGAGCAGCTGAGAAGATCGTGGGCACCTCCTTGCCCTCACTGCAGGACTTACACAGCAAACGCCTCACTCGGAAAGCCCACTGCATGGCAGGTGATCCCACACACCCACTACACAGCTGCTTCAGACTGCTGCCATCAGGGAGGAGACTGAGGAGTCTCCAGGCTCGAACCAGCAGACTGAGAGACAGCTCTGTTCATCAGGCAGTCAGGATGCTAAACACTCTGCCTGCTCTGCCCCCCCTCCCATTTGAACTGCCTTAACACTAAAACTTTCTCACACATTACCACACAACACAAAGATTTTAACACTGGACTCTGTGTCATCAAACGGGTTATTCACTAAACTCTCGGTCATGTGCTCATACAGTTTGCACTACTTCTCATACTTGCACTAATGTTTGTATTACATCACTGCCTATAGTCATAATACTGTTTACATTCTCTGTTTACATTTATTAATACTGTTTACTTTTATTACTACTGCTTACATTTAATTACTACTGTTTACATTTACACTACTCTAATATCTACACCACTGCTGATACATATACAGTGTGCTCTGAACGGTCTTATTTAGG
>JBBPBX010030956.1:11838-24868 GCA_038048925.1 Garcialebias charrua | reverse complement strand
AGACCAGTGTCTCCTTGCCAGTCATAAAATATGTGAAGTCATAAAACTGACAAAAGGCACTGCCATAAACCTCTCAGAGACAAGAAAAGATCCACTTTCAAGCATTCCTTAAGTCCCAAAGCCTCACATGAGCACATGCTCACTATTCTGTCTCCTCTCAGGAAACCCTTACCATTCTATGAGAGAAATTTGATCATTTTGAACGCCGTGTGAAGACTCCTTCATAATAAAAGAAAACACAAAGATACATATATTTCTATTTCACAACAGCTTCCTTCAACCTTTTGAATTCGCAACAATGCCCTCCACAGCTTCCCAACCAAGATCAGTAACGTCCAGATACCTTTCAGCAGCCTTCACTATAATTTTTATCTTTTCAGTCCTCCTAACCATCTGAGCCGAACAATTAATCACTTCCACTATGAATAAGACAAAATTATTTTTGTTTACAATCATCGAATCAGTCGGAAGCGAAGTGCATCCAGCACAAGGCTGCGGGACTACGACTGGGGTCACAAGCGGTACAGGTCTCACCGGTACAATCGGGATTCTTTTAGCAGCTTCAGCGTAGGTAATTCCCTGAACAAGTTTCACCTCACGGATCTCCTCAGCCCTTTTGCTAACCGCACAGCCACGATAAGCAGCCGTGTGGTCACCTCCACAGTTACAACATTTAACCGGGGCGTCAGCCCCACACTTCCCATATCACCACCGCATCTACCACACCGCTGCTTCCCTCTACAAATTGCCGCAACATGACCAAAACGTTGACACTTAAAACAACGCAATGGAGGAGGAACGTACAGCTTAACTTCATAAGACATGTACCCCATGAAGACTCTACTGGGCAAGGTGTCCACATCAAAAGTAATTAAGACTGACAGGCTGTCACATCTCTCTCCATTCCTAGTTGTCCTGGACACCAACTGAGCACCTGGAGCTTGACATTTCTTTTGACAAATACTTTACTGATTCACAAATGAAGCACCTTGAGAACTTTTAATAAAATACAGTAAATGAAAACAAATAATGAAATAGACAGGAAACGATCGTTAAAAACTTGATAATGAAAAAAGTGACATTTAGATAGAAACAAACAGTAGTTTATTGCAAAGAAAATTCATCTCTGCCCAAAATACCTGGATCTCTAAAAAATACAATAAACGAAAACAAATAATGAAATAGACAGGGAACGGTATTTCAACCTGAAGTGACTCACAAAACGAGAGAGAGAATACAATTAAAATGTTTTATTGATTAAGGTTTCTTTGGCGCTCGGGCCCCGGCGGAGGGCATTGCTTTGCATGCCGGACTGCTGAGAGCTTGAATGTCCGGCATAGGGAGATAGATTATGGATATCTACCCCCCCCCCCGGGACCCGAACCCGGTGGTTCAGAAGGGAACGCAGACGTCCAATCCATCCCACCGGTACGTGAATGACAGCCAGCCAGCGGCCGACGGCTCCGGCCAACCCGGAGACGAACACCAGCGCAGAAACCCCGTCCTGAGCAAGCACGAAGCGACAGCGGGAAGGAAAAACTCCCCCGAGGGGAAGAAACCTCCAGCAGAACCAGGCTCAGGACAGGCGGCCATCTGCCATGACCGGCTGGGTCGCAGGGAACAGGAAGCAGGAACGCACACAGCAGCAGGACCAAGACGAAGGCGAGCAGGACAACCCCAGGCGGCGGAGGCGGGACGAAGAACAGGGGAGGACAGAGGAACCAGAAACCCCAGGAGGAGACGGGGAGGCGGAGGGAGGCGACTAGACTGGCAACGGGCAAACAGGAAGAGCTGAGGAAAGGGGTGCCTTATATCCAGGTGGACAGTTGATGAGTGATTCGATGCAGCTGTATCCAGGTGGACAGTTGATGAGTGATTCGATGCAGCTGTGAGTCCTGCCATTGTTGAATTTGCGTCTTCGACTTCATTTCAACCTGAAGAGACTCACAAAACGAGAGAGAGAATACAATTAAAATGTTTTATTGATTAAGGTTTCTTTGGCGCTCGGGCCCCGGCGGAGGGCATTGCTTTGCATGCCGGACTGCTGAGAGCTTGAATGTCCGGCATAGGGAGATAGATTATGGATATCTACCCCCCAAAAATAAATTGCCGGGGCCGAGCTGGCGAGGGTCTGGCTGCCCGAGTATGCGTGGGCAACACCGTCTTTTCATGGGCTGGGCAGCAGCCTTGTTCACGGACTGGGCAACGATAGCCCCTTTTCTTGGACCGGGCAACGACAGCCTCTTTTCTTGGACCGGGCAACGACGGCCTCTTTTCACGGACTGGGCAACGACAGCCTCTTTTCACGGACTGGGCAACGACAGCCTCTTTACTTGGACTGGGCAACGACAGCCTCTTTACTTGGACTGGGCAACGACAGCCTCTTTACTTGGACTGGGCAACGACAGCCTCTTTACTTGGACTGGGCAACGACAGCCTCTTTACTTGGACTGGGCAACGACAGCCTCTTTACTTGGACTGGGCAACGACAGCCTCTTTACTTGGACTGGGCAACGACAGCCTCTTTTCTCGGACTGGGCAACGACAGCCTCTTTTCTTGGACTGGGCAATGACAGCCTCATTTCTCGGACTGGGCAACAGCCGCATTCCCGGGAACAAGCCCCGTTGGGGCAACCAAGAACGAGCGTGCATGGGCTCCAGCCCCTTTCCATGGAAAGAAGACAAAAGGGGGAAGTGATTCGGCTCAAGTTGCATGCATGCCGGACTGCTGAGAGCTTGAATGTCCGGCATGGGGAGATAGATTATGGATATACTCCTCCCTCCCCCCAAACATAGCCAGGGGCGAGCCGGCGAGGGACTGGCCGAAAGGTGAAAAGGAAGCCCGTGAGAAGGGTTGCCAGAGGAATGAGAGAAGGGAGCGTGCCCGCTCGAGCTGCCAGAGAGAGCCCGCATGGGCTGCCAGAGCGAACCCGCATGGGCCACCAGAGAAAAGCAAAGCCCACTCGAGCTGACAGAAAGGAAGAGGGAGGCGTCGTCCACGACTGAAGGACCCCTCCACTAGTGAACAATGATGATCGACAGGGGGGAGGGGAGCAGCAGGGAAACCAGATTAACGTGCTGCCCCTGCAGGATCTTAGCACGGAGCCTCGGGGAAATCGAAGCATGTGCCGGCATGCACGGCTGGCCTAAAGAGGGAGAGCATGAAGAAAAACGATTAAAGTCAGGACAGCACCAAGCAGCTCACGAGTACAGCCACCTCGATCACCAACCGCACAGAACATCCACAGTGCAAGCATAACCAACGTGACACGATCCAAACAGGTAAAACAATGCCAGTGCGACAGAATTTAAACAGATCAAACTTACCAAAGGCCCCCAAACAGGTAAAACAATGCCAGTGCGACAGAATTTAAACAGATTAAACGTACCAAAGTCACTCAAACAGGTCAAATAACGCCAGAGCGACAGAATGTAAACAGATTAAACATCACTAAAGCCACTCAAAACAGGTCAAATAACGCCAGAGCGACAGAATGTAAACAGATGAAACATCACTAAAGCTACACAGGGCGAAGGTTTGTGTAAAACAAACCAGCAAGACATGAAGAAACGATGGTGGAACAACAGCGCCATCTGCCTGGCAAGTTAACACAACGCAGTCGCAGTACCACCGCCTGCGCACCAGACGGCGCTGCAGAACGGGCGAAAATCAACGAAGAAGAGCTGACCTAGCATTAGCAGCAGAGCTAGGAGCGGCGCAAGCCAGCGAACTGACCATAAAAGACAAAAATGAGGCACGTCGAGGCAAAGCAGAACGACTGTGGACAAGTAACGATACGTCTTACCCAGTGGAGGAGCGGAGCGGGCCTCGGCGAGAGTGAACGCCACGGGACCAGGCAGGGGAGCTGACTGACCCGGCAACGATGCTGGAGCAGAGGGCTGACGTTGAGCGGACAGAGCCGAGACTGACCGGACGAGCTCGTCGAGCGAGGCGAGCAGCTCAGAGGACAGATGGACCCGCGGAGGCTGATCGGGACGCCGGCCGGGGAGCGGGGAGAGCGGCGGAGAGGAGGCCGGGGCACGGGCGGCCGGCGCAGGAGGAACGTAGCGGCTCGTGGAGGGGACCGGGTCCGGAGCGGGGGCACCGGAGGAACGGGGACGGCCCCTGCTGCGTTTGGCGGGAGGTGGAGACCGCTTCCTGGTACGCTTCCCGGACACGGGCGTCAGCTGCCGCGAAGGAGGTGAAGAGTCGCCGGACGGAACCAGCTCGGCGAGGGACTCCAGCTGGGCAGAGGTGAGACCGGACGCCGGGCAGATGCCCCTAGACTGCAGGTATGCAGACGGAGAGTAGGAAACTGTGGTGTAACTGTATATTTAATACAGGGACGCACGAGTGGACGTCATCAGTCAGGGACATGAACGTGTTAAGTTTCGTTTCATGGTGTTGAAGAATAAAGCCACGTTAAGCTAGCAGCCGAACTCACGTGTATAATTTAATAACACGACATGGTGTCAGAAGTCCTGTAGCTACGTGGAGTGAAGCCTGTCAGTTTGTACGCCTGCAAGACAAAAAAGAGGACGAAATGAGCGACGGAGAAAACACGAGCAGCGGGACGGGGCAGCCGACAGCAGCGGCGCTGCAAAGAGGTGCAGCGGGCCCAGGACCATGTGCTACGTTCAACATCCAGCCGCCGGAGTCCTTCGACTTTGCAAAACCGCAAGAGTGGGACAAATGGATCAGAAGATTTGAAAGATTTCGCCTGGCAAGTAACCTAAATGCAAGCTCAGAAGAGAATCAGATAAACACGCTGATCTACTGCATGGGTGACGAGGCGGACGACATCTTGCGTGGGCTAACACTGACGGCTGCAGATAGAAACACCTACAAGGGGGTACGTGACAGCTTGCAAAGATTCTTCATTGTAAAGAAAAACGTAATATATGAGCGTGCTAAGTTCAACATGCGGAGACAAAAAGAGGGGGAGTCGGTGGATTCGTTTGTGACTGTGCTATTTGCGTTAGCTGAACACTGTAACTATGGGGTGTTACACGATGAGCTAATCAGAGACAGACTTGTTGTTGGACTATTGGACAAAGGGCTCTCTGAACGCATGCAGCTGGACGCAGAACTTACGTTAGATAAAGCAGTGAGGATGGCACGTCAAAGCGAGGAAGTGAAAAAACAGCAAGCTTCGCTGCAAGGACACTCCAAAGCACAAGCTAGTGATGATAAGTTTGTGGACAGAGTCAGAGAGTATAAAAATGGCAAGTTTGCTAAAAATAAACCACCTCAGCATGTCAAAGAGCAAAACAACAAGGGAAAAGCTTCACAGTCACAGTGTTTGAAATGTGGCAAATCTCCATCACATCCTAAACGTGACTGTCCTGCAAATGAAAGCAAATGTCACATGTGTGGCAGAAAAGGGCATTATAGCCGTGTGTGCAGGACACCCAAGTCAGTACATGAGGTGGAAGAAGAGGATGAAGACGCCATTTTCCTTGGCAGCATCACAACAGATGGTGATCCTTGGTTGGTGAAAATTAACATTCTCGACGAAAGTGTGACATTTAAAATCGACACAGGTGCCGATGTCACTGTTCTGCCGCACGTCGTGTTTCAGAACATATTTAAAGACAGTCCACCCATGCTCCAAAAAGCTGCTAAACCACTTTTGGGGCCAGGTAGGAGTCCACTTGATGTTGTGGGCGTTGCCAGGCTGCTGCTACAGAGAGGTGGGAAAGAAGAGATGGAGGAGGTGTACATTGTTCGCCACCTGCACACTGCATTGTTGGGAAGATCTGTGAGCTGTAGGCTGGGGCTAGTTGCACGCCTAGACAGTGTTGACATAGAGTCACTAAAACAAACCTACCCAAAACTATGCAGTGGACTTGGAGAGGTACACCAGCCATATGCCATAAAGCTAAAACCAGGGGCAGAACCGTTCTCACTAAAAACACCAAGGAGGATCCCATTGCCATTAACAGACAAGGTCAGACAGGAACTGTCCCGCATGGAAAGCCTCGGTGTGATATGCAGAGTCGAGGAGCCAACGGACTGGTGCGCTGGCATCGTGGTGGTGCCTAAAAAGACAGGGGCCGTGCGAATATGTGTGGATCTAACCAAACTGAACGAGTCAGTACGTCGAGAGAAATTCATCCTGCCATCAGTGGAGGAAACACTTGGAAAGCTGGCGGGAGCAAAAATTTTCAGTAAGCTGGATGCTAATATGGGGTTTTGGCAAATTCCCCTCACAGAAGATTCAGCAAAACTAACAACATTCATCACACCTTTTGGACGTTTTTTCTTCAAACGTTTACCTTTTGGCATAGCATCAGCTCCTGAGCACTTTCAGAACAGGATGGTGACAGAAGTCACAGAAGGGCTCGAAGGAGTGGTGTGCCATATCGATGATGTGCT
The DNA here is from genome assembly GCA_038048925.1 of Garcialebias charrua. Lineage (NCBI taxonomy): Eukaryota > Metazoa > Chordata > Actinopteri > Cyprinodontiformes > Rivulidae > Garcialebias > Garcialebias charrua. Next base: position 18,489 of record JBBPBX010030956.1, on the reverse strand, counting down.
GGTGTGGGGATGTACTCAAGAGGAGCACGACACTCGCCTGCATGCAGTTCTGCAGAAAATCCAGAAGGCAGGTATCACGTTAAACATGGAAAAATGTGATCTGTCTAAGACTGTTGTAAGTTTCCTAGGTCATGTGGTCTCTGCCAACGGCATCAGCCCAGATCCAGGCAAGACTGAAGCTGTGAGGAAGATGAAAGAGCCGACAACAGTGAGTGAAGTACGATCCTTTCTGGGGATGGTAAACCAGATGGGCAAGTTTATTCCACAGCTGGCGGAGAGAGACAAACCCTTACGTGATCTCCTGTCGAAAAAGAACTGCTGGATGTGGGGCATCGAGCAGGCAAAAGCTTTTCGAGATCTGAAGGAGGCACTGTCATCACCACCAGTTCTAGCTATGTATGATCCTAATAGGGACTGCAAAGTCTCAGCAGATGCATCATCATACGGGCTAGGAGGAGTGCTGCTTCAAAGATGGGGTGAGGAGTGGAAGCCGATAGCTTATATATCGCGGTCTCTCACACCAACTGAGCAAAGATATGCACAAGTGGAGAAGGAGGCACTGGGTCTGACCTGGGCTTGCGAGAGGTTCCAAAACTTCCTGATTGGGAAACATTTCCAACTGGAGACGGATCACAAGCCTCTTTTAAGTCTCTTGGGGTTGCAACCACTAGATTCCCTACCTCCTCGAATCCAACGTTTCAGAATGCGTCTCATGCGCTATTCCTACTCAATAGCACATGTGGCAGGGAAATGTCTGTGGACAGCAGATACGCTGTCACGAGCACCGGTTGAAAGAGGTGAAACACCCACAGAAAAAGAGCTGTTTGAGGACACAAACATCTACGTAGATATGGTAATGAGCAATCTACCTGCGAGTACTGCCTATTTGGAAGAACTGAAGGAGCAGCTGCAGAGAGACAGTGTGTGTGTGCGCGTGATGCAGCTGTGCAAAGAAGGCTGGCCCACAAGCATCAATAAAGAACCAGCACTAAAGTCATACTGGGCTGAAAGATCCTTCATTACAGTTCAAGATGGCCTACTGCTAAAGGGACAGAGACTCATTATTCCCTCTACAATGAGAAATGATGTTCTTGCTAAACTGCATGATGGACATCAGGGTGTGGTAAAGTGCCGGGAGCGGGCACGACAGTCCGTGTGGTGGCCAGGCCTCAGCCAGCAGCTGAACGAGTTGGTTCTTAACTGCAGGGCATGCTGCCAGGAGAGACAGAACCACAGGGAGCCCCTGATGACAACACCATTTCCAGGGCGACCATGGCAAAAGTGTGGAGCGGATCTGTTCATGCTAGGGAGCAAGACTTACCTCCTAGTGGTGGACTACATGTCAAGGTATGTGGAGATCGCTTTCCTAAACCCCACAAGGTCAAATGATGTGATCCTCCACTTGAAGTCAATTTTTGCACGTCACGGGATCTGTGAGACTTTAGTGACTGATAATGGGCCACAGTTCTCTGGAGCAGCCTTTGCTGACTTTGCAGAGTCTTATGGGTTCCGTCATGTGACCAGCAGCCCAAAGTACCCTCAGGGGAATGCAGAAGCTGAGCGTGCAGTACAGACGGTGAAGGGGCTGTTGAAAAAATCAGATGATCCGTACCTCGCTCTGCTTGCCTACAGGGTTACCCCACTCCAAAATGGATACAGTCCAGCGCAACTCCTTATGGGAAGGAGGCTCAGAACCACTGTGCCTATTTTCCCCTCATTGCTAAATCCTGCTCTTCCTGATGGGGATGCTGTTCAACAGAAGGAAAAGGAGAGAAGGAGAAAAGATGCTCAACGTTATGATCAGCGACACCGGGCACAGGATCTTAACAGACTGGCAGCTGGACAGAATGTGTGGGTTACAGACCAAAAGACAGCTGGTACTGTCATTGGAAGCCACACTACACCCCGCTCATATCTGGTGGAGGGATCCCACGGGATTATAAGGAGAAACCGGCGTCATCTTGTGGCCATGCAGCCTTTGCCGGAGCAGAGCACCTGCGGTGCAGCTGAACATGATCCGGGGAGTCCAAAACAACCTGCTGCAGCACCACCTGCAGCATCACCACATCTGAAGGTTCCAGAGACACCATCCACTCCTTTCAGAACCAGGTCTGGGAGAGCAGTGGTAAAACCAACCAGATTAGACTTGTAAATTTTGCAGATTGTGCAGGACTCAAAGTAAAAAAAGAAAAGAAAGTGTTTGTTACTTTAAATGAATATGCTGTGTTCATTATTGTTTTTTTTGCATTGTTTAAATGTAAATGTGCATGCCTCAGAGTTTAGAGTTAGTACAGACAGCACAGACTTTATTTTCTGACATTCTGTTGAAAATTTAGTGTTCTAAGCTAAGAGTAGTTGATGTGTGTCTGTTGTGTGTGTGAGCATGGTTTGAGGTAAAGATAGGAGCAGACCTTCCAGCCACAGGGGCAGAATAATCCCTTAAGGTTCTGCAGGATCAATGGCAGTCTACCCATTGATTCTAGAAAGGGGAGATGTGGTGTAACTGTATATTTAATACAGGGACGCACGAGTGTGACGTCATCAGTCAGGGACATGAACGTGTTAAGTTTCGTTTCATGGTGTTGAAGAATAAAGCCACGTTAAGCTAGCAGCCGAACTCACGTGTATAATTTAATAACACGACAGAAACGGGGCGCGAGGCGCGCCGAGAGCTCCACCGGGTGGGAGCAGGGGAAGGAGGACCAGCGGTGGCCGGGATGAGGACCGGGGAGTCCCCGGAGGCGCAGGAATCGACGTCAGACATGGCGAAGTCGAAAGTTGAAATCGAACGAGGGCGAAGGCGAAATTGAAAACACGAGACGAGAACTAGACGAGCAGAACACGACTAGACTGGCAACGGGCAAACAGGAAGAGCTGAGGAAAGGGGTGCCTTATATCCAGGTGGACAGTTGATGAGTGATTCGATGCAGCTGTATCCAGGTGGACAGTTGATGAGTGATTCGATGCAGCTGTGAGTCCTGCCATTGTTGAATTTGCGTCTTCGACTTCATTTAAAAACCTGATAATGAAAAAAGTGACATTTAGATAGAAACAGTAGTTTAGTCCAAAATTAACTGATATACTCCGATGCATGCTCAATAATCCAGGTAGAAACAATCTAAAAAAGCTAAGTCTGGTCCTCTGGACCAGACTATAACTGATATAGTGCACACAAAAAAACTAACCTTGTAAGAAGGTTAACAGTCAACTATTGTAAATAACAAATGAACCATTTTAGCAAATACTTTTCTAATGTAATATAGTTAACATTGCATCCTTTAAAAAAACATGTTAAGAGTTGTGTTACGTTTACAGCAAGTACCGTACACCAGTACTGTACATGTTTGAGAAAAATGTTTCCATTTACCGGTAATGCCTTCTCACTTCTCACTTGAAATAAGCTGGCATCCTTTGCGTGTGAATGCTGGAACGATTACATTGACACCATAGCTCTTGCAGCAGGTCCCTCACTGTGAAACCACGATCACCCATCACCTCATCTCCAGCACGCAGATAGTCCAGAAACCCAGAGTTCTGTGTTATATACCTGTCACTGCATTTACCACCATAAGCATCTGGATTATTCCAGAGGGAGAAACAGCCAATAAATATTTCACAGTGTTATTTGCATGTATGATTCACTTCTGGAGTCCAAGTTTTTAGCTTTCTGCAAAACATGTTGCTTTAATTGTTTCACTTGGCAACCATAGAATAAGGTTGTTGGTTTGTTCTGACATTATGTCAATCCACATTCCAACAGTCATGCTGCATGTGGTGTTGAGCAGCTCCACACTCTCATCAAGCCCATCTGAAAGTAAAAGTACAGTATACAAGCATTAGGGTTCATTTATGAACACACACACCTATATATATATATATATATATATATGTATATATACCGGTATGTATATACATATATACATATACATATATATATACATATATACATATATACATCAGTGTTTCCCCTAGTTAACTTGCCATGGCGGGGTGCTCATCTCATCCATGATTTTTGTTGACGGGGGGACGGACACGTCTGAGTGCAGCTTGTAGGGGCAGGGGGCATTCAGCACGAGGGGAGAGGCAACGTGAGCGCTCCCTTTAGCTTTTTAGCTAGAGAGCCTGTATTTTGTGCTGCTAGCTTAGTGCTATGCCAGTGCTGGGTGGGTGGGGGGTCAAGTTTGGTCTGGTAGGCGGGGTGCTCAGTTCTGTTGACGGGGTGGCGCACCCCGCTTGTATAATGGTAGGGGAAACACTGATAATATATATATATATATATATAAAGCACACACAGCTATATATATATATATATATATATATATGTATATATATAAACGCACACACAGCATACATATATAGGTGCGTGTGTTTATTTGCCAGTTATGAACGAAAATATTAGTATCATTTAATCACTGACTACATAAAATCATAAAACTAAAAGCTGTCTCTTAAATCATACCTGGTGTTCTTGATGCTCTGGAGGATACAGAGTATTTTTTCAGGTGGTTTCTCGTAGTCCAGCCACAAAGAAGGATGCGGGTTTTTGTTATCGGAGCATGTTCAACACACACTAGTTGCAGCCACAAATTCAGCTTCGTCTGATTATTCGTACAGCCACGAACAGCGCAACAGGTACCCGAGCTCCGCAAGGACATCTTCGTGACAATATTAGCTCGAAATAACAGAAAACAGAACTTTAACAGAACTTCAACGACGCGCGCAGATTAGCAAGTAAACAACGAGGAGCCAAATGAAGAAATTCTACTTCCGGGGTCAAACGGAAGTAAGACACATAATCGCTTCTACAGTGACACCCTCAGGAATAAGGTGGATAAACGCTGATAGAGAAGCAAGGGGACTATAGTTTTTTTCAGAGATTACTTTGTCTAACATCAGTTTGTCAGTAGATAGTGACAGAGTGAAGAAATATGTTAAAAATATATTGTTAGAAAAGTTACAGACTACATTACAAAGTTACATAGTACAGCTTTAAGTTTATTTTAATAGTCTCTACTTAAAAATTAAGTCAGACAGGTAACCCCTACAGAAACATGCACGTGGCTTCTAGCTAACTGACAAAGCGATTGACTATAAGAACGAAAGTTTGGGTACTACGGTTTTGAGAAAATTATATTAAAAATAATCTGAGAGTGGGTTAAACAGGTTAACATTACTTTAACTTTTGCTTTGTAGCCACTTACCTGTAGTTTTACTGATGCCTCCTCAGTGGGTTTGTGGCTGTCTGTACACACTACCGTACGGTTGTTGAATGCCGCATGTTGATCCCACGTGTAATAATCTCACATTTCACTTAAACTTTTAAGTTGTTGCTAAAAATTAATAATATTGATTTGAGTACGTAATAATTTCAGTCTATGATACTAATAAATATAGTTACCTATTTCTTGATTATTTTCAGTCAGTTTCAAACAAAATATTAAGTAAATGTAAGAAAGATATTTTGTGAACAAGTTATTTAAATTTTCTCTTAAATATATGTAAAAAAAAAAAAACCCTAATCTAACACAAAAACCTAAGTAAAATTTTTAAACATTTATTTCAGTACACACAACTTAAAGACCGTGTAAAGTAAAATTAAATGTGTGTTTTGAGTGTGTCACACGGCATAAATATGTGTTATTAATCACCCATATAAATCTGACTGATTAAAAACATTGTTTACCTTATAAAATTAAGTCTCAAAAATAATGAAAAAACATAATTGTGCCCTGGTCTGAAACGCTGGGGGCGTGTCAGCGCGTGGGCGTGGTTTCAGCGCAGTACTGCGCCCGTGTCCTGCCCAGTGAAGAACTGCGGTAAAGTGAGGATGTTCGCAAAGGCTGGCAGTATGGCGTCAGAATAAAGACAGATCTCGCGAGAACAAACACTGATATCATGAGAGCAAATACATGCCTCGAGGGAGCAAATTTTACTCTCGTGCGAGCGCAAATCAGCCCCGCGCGCGTAATGGGATGAGCGCGAGCGTAGAAAAGAGAACAATCACATGCTCGCGCCAGTAAAATGTATGTACTGTTTCCCTGTTTCTCTCGCTCACGGTTCAGTATTTTGTCAGTCGGTGGGCGGAGCCAGCCGGCCTCTATATCAGGACACATGATTGGCTAGAGTCCCTTGTCCTCTGTGATTGGATGCAACACTTCCAGAACTTTGGGAGTTTTTCTCCTAGTTTTTAACATATTTTTATCTCTGAAATATACTGAAAACAATACAGACCTGTATGTATGAAATGTTAATAGATTAGGTTAATCCTAATACATAACCCATTGTTGTAGTTTTATTTCATTTTTATTTTATTTATTTCTCGTCTGCATCTGATATGCCCTAATTAGTTACACTATTGTGAATATGGAGACTTTTCTCATGTTCCAATAAACGCTAAGGGTCTGAGAGACTGTAAAACGCAAAGCAACTACAGTACTTTATTAAAACATGAAAGAGCCCTTCTTCCACAGTAAACTCAGCAACGGTGCAAATAGGTCAGCAGGGGTCGCTCTTCTCTTAAATAGCTTTTCTGGAAAACTAAACTAATATATATATATATATATATATATATATATATCTATATCTATATATCTATATCTATATATTTATATATCTATATATCTATATCTATATATATATATATATATATAT
>JBBPBX010030956.1:0-11792 GCA_038048925.1 Garcialebias charrua | reverse complement strand
ATATATATATAAATAAAACATAAAATATCCACCTCACTTGTGATCAATTTACTCAAATAAAATCAATGCAGCTCTGCTCCTCATAGTGTTAGCCTATTATTATTTAATATACATAGACCGTGACATGTTTTAAAAAAGGTGTTAGAACCTTTTTTATCCTGTTTTTTAAATTTTGTAATTGTGCATTTGTTTTGATTGCACCCAGTTTTTATTTGAACCCAGTTTTTATTTGAGTATTTTATCTGCATTTTTTTTTATTTTAAGTTTGTGTTGCGATCATCTGTGAGACACTATCCTCTTGGTTGTATTTCTGATTGATTTTTATCTTGATTTTATTTAATGTTCAGACACTGTAGCACTTAGAGATCTGCTGTATGTAAAGTGAGTTACAAATAAGAGATCTGTTGTATGTAAAGTGCATTACAAATAAAAGTTATTACTATTATTGTTATTATTATTATTGTTATTATTATTGTTATTATTATTATTAGTTATTATTATTATTTTATATGAATGTATTTTGTTCAGTGACCTGAGATTACTTCTGTTGTGAACTGGCCCAGGTTAACCTGTCCTTTGTCTGGTTATGATCACAGGAACAAATACAAAACTTTGGCAAACGCATTGTTGAATTACTAAGAACCCTCTCCAATGAATCAGTCCCACTCTCACAAAACCGTAAGTGTCCTGTCCACATTTTTTAAGATTTAGCAGTACTGTACCAGTAATGCAGTTTATATTCTGATGCTGCTCAATAATCCAGATAAATCTAACAAGGTTGTGTCTTATGAACAGATAATTTTTTATTGAATCCTCTTCAGACCTCTTCAGTTTGAGGATATTCACATGTAAAAGGATCATCATCAACACAACAATTGTTTGTTTTGTTTAAAACCTCTTACACTTAGTTCAAGGTTCTTTTCATTCACATCACATGTGGTACATGAGGTGGAATGACGTGTACTCAAGGTTTTAAAATGTAGAAAATGTCATTTTTGAAATGAAAAACATGTACAAATGACTTTTGTATATGTTTTACTAATAATGCAGTATTTCAGAAATGCTTCTATTATTATATGTATTGTTCATATGTTAAAGATGGGTGTCCTTGTTTTTACAGATGGTGTACTGGTTCAGGGACAGCAGCTGGCAGGGAGCAACATACAGCCGCCTGTCGTACAGCAGCAGTCTGCTTGCAACATGGAGCAGGCTGGAACGACACAGCGTCAGGTAGTCCAGGTGCAACAGAGGACTTCTGTTTGTTCTCCTCGTACATCAAGAAATACAGTGGATCACAATGTGGCCAGGTTTGTACGATTTGTACACAGTGTGTTCCCATGACCAGTGTGATGCAAGATCAGTGTGGAGAGTGGGGGTGAGGTTTTACAGGCTGACATAAGATACACACATACCAGTGACGTGCGTTCAGGCGCGGCAAGTGAGGCCACGCCTCCCCTGTCATCATGGAAAGAAATAAAAAATAAATTTAAAAAATAAATGTAATTATTGTCTTTATCCTTTGATTTGTACTATAAACTTATTTTACGGTATATTAGTGTTCAATTATAGTTTAAATCTTTATCATTGATCAAAGTCAACAAGAATTACAGCTCATAGTGCAACAATCAAAAACAAAACTAAAAAATACGGTGTGGACTGTGTTGATTTCCCATAATGCTTAGCAGTATTTTAGTGTTCCGGGCTGCACCATGACTCATAAGGACGTCTGTGGTAGAGACCTGCCTCTTATATGCTATTATTTGGTGATTACCTTTAGTGAGGCTCAGAATGTCTTCTCTGGGTTTACCTCACATAATGTTAAGACATGTCCAGAGGACCAGACTTAGCTTTTTTTTATTTTTCTACCTGGATTATTGAGCATGCATCAGGGTCTAATTAAAAGTGTACTAGTATAGTTAAAGTATACTTTTTATAAACTAGAATAGTCACAATTTAGTACAATAATGTATCCTATTTTCCGGATTATAGGTCGCACCGGAATATAGGTCGCAGTGTCCAGTTATTGCCAAAAAATTGGAAAAATCCATGAATAGGTCGCACCGGAATATAGGTCGCACCTACGTCAGTTTAATTTTTGTTAATAAATGATTACAAATCAGCTTATTTCAGAATGTAAATACCACAAACATCATTAAAATTAAACTACCGGTACAGACTCCGAAAAAAATATTTGTTGGCTGCCTTTTTTGTAAGACTGTGTCTCAGTTTAATTTTTTTTAATACCGGTAAATGATTACGGTATAATCAATCAGCTTATTTCAGAATGTAAATACCACAAACATCATTAAAATTAAACTACCGGTACAGACTCCTAAAAAAATATTTGTTGGCTGCCTTTTTTGTAAGACTGTGTCTCAGTTTAATTTTTGTTAATACCGGTAAATGATTACGGTATAATCAATCAGCTTATTTCAGAATGTAAATACCACAAACATCATTAAAATTAAACTACCGGTACAGACTCCTAAAAAAATACTTGTTGGCTGCCTTTTTTGTAAGACTGTGTCTCAGTTTAATTTTTGTTAATACCGGTAAATGATTACGGTATAATCAATCAGCTTATTTCAGAACCACAAACATCATTAAAATTAAACTACCGGTACAAACTCCTAAACAAATACTTGTTGGCTGCCTTTTTTGTAAGACTGTGTCTCAGTTTAATTTTTGTTAATAAATGATTACAAATCAGCTTATTTCAGAATATAAATACCACAAACATCATTAAAATTAAACTACCGGTACAGACTCCTAAAAAAATACTTGTTGGCTGCCTTTTTTGTAAGACTGTGTCTCAGTTTAATTTTTGTTAATACCGGTAAATGATTACGGTATAATCAATCAGCTTATTTCAGAATGTAAATACCACAAACATCATTAAAATTAAACTACCGGTACAGACTCCTAAAAAAATATTTGTTGGCTGCCTTTTTTGTAAGACTGTGTCTCAGTTTAATTTTTGTTAATACCGGTAAATGATTACGGTATAAACAATCAGCTTATTTAAGAATGTAAATACCACAAACATCATTAAAATTAAACTACCGGTACAGACTCCTAAAAAAACATTTGTTGGCTGCCTTTTTTGTAAGACTGTCTCAGTTTAATTTTTTTTAATAGCGGTAAATGATTACGGTATACCGGTACCGGTAAATAGACTACAGGTCTCTTTAGCGCCCATAGCGGCCGAAACTGGTACTGCACTGCGTCCCCTAGCGGCTGAAAGTGGTACTACAAACTGTACTGCCCCCTAGCGGCTGAAAGTGGTACTACAAACTGTACTGCCCCCTAGTGGCCAAAAGTGGTACTGCAAACTGTACTGCCCCCTAGCGGCCGAAAGTGGTACTGCACCCAAAAGTGAAAAACGGCCACAACTCAGTCAAAAATTGGTCTAAAAATATGGAATGAAATCCATAAATAGGTCGCACCGTATTATAGGTCGCAGGCCTTGAGAAAACCATAAAAAGGTGCGACCTATAATCCGAAAAATACAGTATACTGTACTTATAGTGTCCTACAAGTACACATTGATAAGTATACTTTATACTGTATACTTATACTCATACTCAAGTACACTAGATAAACTACTGTATACTTCTTTTTAACAAGGGTTTTCAATAACCTTTTTAACCTCTTCTAAGTTCTAGGTCTTTTCCTGGTATGCACAAATTGGGGAATCGCTACACTCCATATCACAAAAGAAGGACTGCCAGTGTCAAGTCAAACCCTATCCAGTTTCTCCTGCTGGACAAAAGCACTGAGCGCACACCAAAGTCTGATTATGAGATGGCCCTGCTCAGGGCTGGACTTGGCCGGAGAACTGTCAGTGTTCCTGAACAAGCTGACCATTCCCAGGTAATCTAAAATACAATAAGGAACTGGATGTAGATGTTGTTTTTTAAAGCACCAGTAACGAATCTACCGGTACCTGAAAAGAGGTGGTTCTGATGTAGGGTTACATTTTCAACTGTAAACTTTTTTTAATCTTTCACCCCTTCCTTAGATATCAATGATACTCATGGATACATACCCAAAAATGTCACCACTGGAAGGTGCATGGATGCTGTATAAAGCTGCTGGTGAGACACAGTCTCTCTTAATACAATATCGTCTATATTATTATATATTATCAGATGAATAAATCTGCTCTCAATTTACTAGTTCTTATTGTACAAGCTATTAATGAATGTTGTCATCAGTGTTATTGATTTTAGTTACATTACATTAGTGTGTTCAAATATCAATAGCAAAACATTTATTATGTGTAAAATTGTGTGTACTATCATATAGGAGGATCAGGACAGAGGAAATTAAGTCTTGTGGCACCAGAGGCAGAAGGTTATTCAGGAGCCTACGTAGCCAAAGCATTTGGTGGAAAGGGTTGTCTGTACATCATGCCCATCCAAGATAGTTTGAACACCTCACCCTTGCCATATTCAGCCAAAGAGTTTGACAACATGCCAAAAGCCCGATGTGCCACTTGTGGTCAGAGCATGCCAGTTCAGTTACTGGCTTTACATGCCTAGGAATGTGAGCCAGGTAGCTCTTCAGACAACAGGTTCTTTGATCTGGTAATGTCGAATTTAATGTCCATCTCACAGTTTTCAATACAGGGTCATCGCAACACTATTTCTCATTAACGCACTGCTTTGGTCATCCTTATGTTTAAGACTCAAGAACCTGATGTGGTGATAGATTTGGAGGACTCTCCAGCTGTGAGCAATCCTGTTAATGTAACATAATAATGTTGTGCTCTATTTTGCTCTATTTTAAACTATTCAATCTGTGTGTTTATAACATTAGTTGTACTTTTTATTGTAGACATCCACAGATGTGGTAGCATCTACATCTGACTTACAGATGATGGAGGTTAAAGATCCACTGACGTGATTTTTCTACTATTCATCAAATTGCTCAAAATATATATATATTATCATTTAAATATGTTAGTTTTTGCAAACAAAATGATAAATCACTTTAATTTTGCTTTAAAAGTGATTTTGAACTTCAAGCTGTGTTTAATCATGGGAAATCCGTTTACACCCGAACGCACCATCTGTGATGTCATGTGCAGAGTTGAGGCAGAGCTCTTGGCTTGTCACGGTATGAGCAGCTCACATAAAAGTAAGTCTGATACGGCATCAGATCTAAATTAGATCCTGCTGTTTCTTGTTCCATCACCCAAACTATTTTCTGCTTCCCAAAATGAAGACAAATAGCTTAAATCTTCACCTAGATTGCTAAATTAGTCAGGTTTTAAAATGTCTGCTATTGAAGAGACTGGAGCCCTCTGCCTCTCACTCTGCACATTACATCACAGATGGTGCGTTCAGGTGTAAACGGATTTCCCATGATTAAACACGGCTTGAAGTTCAAAATCACTTTTAAAGCAAAATTAAAGTGATTTATCATTTTGTTTGCAAAAATTAACATATTTAAATGATAATATATATATATATTGAGCAATTTGATGAATAGTAGAAAAATCACGTCAGTGGATCTTTAAGGTAAATTGACACATTGCTCGTCAATTATATTACAGCAGATGAATTGGCATTTGACTGTTTCATTTTAAAATATTATTTAGGTGGCCTGTCCTTTGTGCGCCGGGTTGTTTCCAGAGGATTCCGTTCAAGTACACGCCAGCATCTGTGGAGAAAGGTTTTCTTCTATTATGCACATTATTTATTATCTTCTATTATGCACATTATTTATTATCTTAATTCTATTATGCACATTATTTATTATCTTAATTTCTTCTTGCGAGGCATTTAAATTTATTGTAACTTTCAAAAGGATTTCACTAATAATAATAATAATAATAATAAATTCAATTTATACCGCACTTTTCATTAATAAAAATCTCAAAGTGCTACAACAATAAAACAAGTGATAAAATCAAATAAAATCAATAATGGTATCAACTAAGATTAAAGACAGAATCATGTGGAGGCAGAATAGGCCTGCTTAAAAAATAATAAATAAATAAATAAAACAAGTGATAAAATCAAGTAAAATCAATAATACTATCAACCAAGATCAAAGATAAAATCATGCGGAGGCAGAATAGGCTTGCTTAAAAAGAAAAGTCTTTAAACCGCTTTTAAAGTCAACCAGTGACTGTGGAGCTCTCAGGCAGTCAGGGAGGGAGTTCCATAGGCGGGGGGCAGCCACACAGAATGCCCTGTCTCCCATGGTCCTTAATTTGGTTCGTGGAATGTGAAGTAGATTACTGTTCTGTGATCGTAGAGACCGGGTGGATGAATATGGTGCAAGAATGTCCTTTAGATAGTCAGGTGAAGTTCCGTGTAAGCATTGGTGTGTAATGAGAGCAGTTTTGTATTGAATTCTGTAGGTGACAGGAAGCCAATGGAGGTTATGGAGAATGGGTGTAATATGTTCAAATTTACGAGCTCTCAATAAAATCCTTGCTGCACTGTTTTGAATATATTGAAGTTTCTGAAGATTTTTGCCAGGGATTCCAATAAACAGGGAGTTGCAGTAGTCGAGCCTGGAGGAGACAAAGGCATGGACGAGTTTCTCAGCATCGGAAAAAGTCAGAGATGGGCGAAGTCTGGAGATGTTTCGAAGATGGAAGAAGCAGGTTTTAAACAGATGCTTAATGTGATTTTCAAATGTAAGATGAGAGTCCATTTTTATTCCAAGATTTGTAACAGAGGTGGAGAGGGGGATGTCTTGACCAGAGAAGGAGATTGTTGTTAAAGTTGATGTTTGTATCTGGTGAGGGGTGCCAATCATTATGGCCTCAGTCTTGGAGCAGTTTAATTGAAGAAAGTTCTGATTCATCCATGCCCTTATTTCCTCCAGGCAGGTAGAGAGGGCAGTGAGTGAAGATGGAGATGGGGATGATGAGGATGATCCAGTCCTGATGTAAAGCTGTGTGTCGTCGGCATAGCAGTGAAAAGAAATGTTGAACTGATTAATAATTTGACCTAAAGGCAGCATGTAAAGGGAAAACAGCAGGGGCCCCAGAACTGACCCTTGAGGGACACCACAGGAGACACCGACTGTCTGGGAAGTGGCATTGCCAAGACTAACGCATTCCAGCCTATCGGAGAGGAAAGATTTGAACCAGTCCAGGACAGTGTCACAGAGACCGACCTCCACATGAAGACGGTGGAGGAGGATATTATGGTCCACAGTGTCGAAGGCTGCAGTGAGGTCAAGGAGGACAAGGACGGAGGGAGAGCCAGTGTCAGCAGCCATGAGGATATCATTTGTAACTCTCAGTAATGCAGTCTCAGTACTGTGAGCTACTCTGAATCCCGACTGGAACTTCTCGTACAGAGAGTGTTGCTGTAGGTGGTCCTGCAGCTGAGCAGCAACTGCTTTTTCCAGCACTTTAGACAGAAACGGGAGGTGGGAAATTGGGCGGTAATTAGAAAAAATGTCGGGATCCAAATTAGATTTTTTCAGAAGAGGCCTAATGATGGCAGTTTTTAGAGGCAGTGGAACATGACCAGATTGTAGAGACTGATTTATTATTTGTGTGATTAATGGGCTAATTGCAGAGTGATTGGATTTTATGAGAGATGAGGGGAAGGGATCCAGGGCGCAGGATGAAGGCTTCATTTTCTTTATGATGGACTCCACCTCACTCTGAACAACCTCATCAAAGCTGCTCAGGGACCCAGGATGCAGACGGGTAGATGGTAAACGAAGATCAGGGAGGTTGTGAAGCTGAGATCTGATGGTGTCAATTTTGTTTTTAAATGATGAAAGGAACAGGTCGCATTTTTGAACACATTCCTCAGAAGTTTGTTTAATGGGATTAAGTAGATGAGTTACTGTGGAGAAGAGCTGTTTAGAGTTACCAGGGCAGGTGTTGATGATGTTGGAGTAATACTTGGAGCGTGCTTCTTTAAGAGAATAGGCGTATGCTTTCTGATGTTCTTTGTATGCCTGCTTATGTACAGAGAGACCAGATGATTTTACACGTCTCTCAATAGCACGGCCAGTTGCCTTCATCCTGCGCAGCTCATCAGTGTACCAGGGGGCTGAACGGGAGAAAGACACCAGTCTTGTCTTCAAGGGAGCATGTAGGTCCAGAAGCTCTTGGAGAGATCGGTTGTAGTAATCAACGGAGTCATTGGCAGATGAATGATTGACAGCGGTCAGGGCGTGAAGATCAGCGGACAGAACATCAGGGGAAATGTTTTTAAAGTCCCGGAACTGGATGGGTCGCTTTGGGTTTGAAGCAGGCGAAGTTGAAGGCACTTCCAGAGAGATGACACTGTGGTCCGAGACACCCAGGTCATATACAGATAAGTTATTGATGAGTACAGTGTCTGTAATCACCAAATCCAGAGTGTGCCCCCTGCTGTGCGTAGGGGCGTCCACATGTTGGGTGAGATTAAGAGAGTCCAGAAGATACTTAAAATCTGTTGCCAACGGGGAAGAGGAATTGTCCATGTGGATATTTAAATCTCCAAGAAAAATAGTTTTCACTAACTAATTAAGACACGTCACCGTAACTTTTGCTTATAGCACTGGGCGAGACATGTGTACCGGTACCCTTGATACGATTGATAATGGCCAAGGAAAAGAAAATCTTGCAGGGCAAGAGTGTAACAGGTATCTCTATACTTGCCCCTCCAGAAATATACATAGCTGAATTCCTTATTTACTTGAGGTCTACCTAACGGTACATTTTGTGTTTTCATTCTAGTCTGGCCAGTGTCCTACAAACACTAGGACGTGTCAACACAAGTCACCTTTTCAACATTTCTGTGAATAGAGAGGACCTGATTGATAGGGGCATGGAACAATGGAGGAGACAGAAACGATCTTCTCCAAAAAATCCCCTTAGAGTTAACCAGAAAGTTCATTCTCAAGGAGAATCCCTTAGAGTTAAGTTCTTTGGAGAACCGGGGATCGACAGTGGTGCTTTGAGAAAAGAATTTTTAACAGGTAAGTTTTCCTCGTCATACGTAAAGAACAAAACACTAAAGTGTATCGCTGTCTTCAGTTTGCATGCGATCTTCATGGTGAAACGCCTTAAGCGCTTTCATATTATGTTTTCTGTAAAATTCTACAATAATAAACCTTTTTCTTTCTGTCTTCCTCCATATATGACCCCGCATTGTCTTTCAATCAGAAATGATGTCAGGTCTTCAAGCCCACTTTTTTCAGGGAGGACATACCGGGAAAAACCCCATTTACTCAATCGAACACTACCGTCAAGAGAACTTCAAGTCAGTATAATTGTATTGCACAGTATCATAGTTGTACATCATGTATTTTTCATTTACCAATTCATTTTACTCCTACAGAACATCTGGAGAGATCATAGCTGTTAGCATAACACAAGGTGGTCCTCCACCAAACTTCTTCCGTGAATGGTGCTTTCAGTACATCTGCACTGGAGAGATGGACAAAGATAAAATTGGAAAAGATGATGTGACTGATCCGGAGCTCAGGCAGCTTATAGAACAGGTGTGTGATCTAATTTACATTACTTTTACTCTTTTGTGTTTCTATCCTGTTTGTTTGTCAGTCGACCAAGATGTATGAATACATATAAATTCTACACGTGATAAGTTCCTGATGGCCTCATTTATCATGTTTTCCCTTCGCGAAGGTTGAGGTGGCTGAGCACGAATCTCTAATCAACCTGACGGATCAAATTCTGGCATGTGGATACAGTAGTCATGTGAGACATGACAGGAAACAAGAAATTCTCAAGTGTGTTGTTTTTCTGAGTGTCTGTCTTTTAGTGATGTAATGATACTTCCAACATACATTTCTTCCATTTTTCAACTGCATATCCTCTTTGAATAGGTCCATTATCCTGCACTCATGTCTTCGTCTCCTACCAATGCTGCAGCAGCTTTCTTGTGGGATGACCCTGTATGGCTTGAAAGACATGATTATGCAGCTACCACACACATTCCGGCCGCTGTTCGTTCCTGGGGTTTTGGAACAGGTCAGTATTGTGTCAAAGCTGGTGTTCGTACAGGTAATTAACATTTAAGAACTTAAGACTAACTAACATTTATTTTTTTTGTTCTAAGCCGGATTCTGAATTCCTTGTTGGATCATTGTTCCCAAACTTCAGTGAGCAGGGCTCGCTGAAGCGTCGGACGGAAAATAAAATAGTTATTTTTTTCCAAGATTTCATACAGCGTATTGAAGATCACGATAATACTTTAACTGCAAATTAAAAAACATTATTTTAGCTTTTGAATGTTAATTATCATTCAGAATCAATTTGCACTATTTATGATGTATATTCTAACATTTATAATATTGCCTACTTTTACAGAGGAGGAACATTCCTTGGAGACCACAAACACCATCATTTATGAGAATGAAGATGGGCATGAGAGAGAGATGGAGAACTTTAAGATCATAGTTGGATGCATCATTCAGTGGCTTACTGGACAGGCACATGCTCCCATCACCTCCACAGAACGTGACAAATTCAAAATATTTATCGAATTTGAGCACGATTGCGGAGTACGTTATGGTGCATACACAATATGCTTCCCTATTGTTAAAGCTTCAGTATGTAGCTTTTTTTATGAACATATTTCTTCACTCTGTCACTACCTCCTGACAGACTGATGTTAGCCAGGTAATCTCTGAAAAAAAATAAAAAAATATTGTCCCCTTGCTTCTCCAGGTGGTAAATAAGCATTTCTAAAAAGAAAAGGTGACCCGCCATTTTCCAGCCAATAAAAACAGAGTTTGTAACCAGCCAATAAAAACAGAGCTTGAATTTGAATCAGCCAATAAAAACAGAGCTTGAATTTGAAATTCAACAGACCACAAGGGGGCAGAGCCACATATGGCTCTGAGGGGGAGGGATCAGAATGCTTTGCCTGTTGAAAATATTTCTAAGTGCTGCAGTTCTACAGAAACTGCATACTGAACCTTTAATGCATGCTGCAACACAGTCACATTTCCAACGCAGCACATGACCTCATACACAGAGTTTGTACAGGTCTTCACACAGGCCATCACCAACAGTCGGACATTTGATCGGGCATAAGTGTGCTTTTGGACACCTATGCCCATGTCACACCAGTGAAGCCCCCCCCCCCACACACACACACACACACACACACAACCCAAAAAGGAAGAAGCAAGTACAGATGATGTATGGATGGATTCTGATGGTCTTGAAATATATTTCTATCAGTATTACATTACACCCATTATGTTCTATTATTTGTATTCACTTAATTCTGCCTTATAATGTGAAATGTGACACAAGGCAGAACGTTTTTCTCTCGGGCTTCGTTTTCACTAGGGAACAGTTACACGCCTGCACAATTCAACAGACCCAACATTTGATGTTTACATTGAAGCTGATAGTTTATTGGCAGAAAGGAGGGTCACGTGGTAGTGTAGGTGGTCCCAGGGCAGTCCCGAAGCAGTCCCAGGTGGTTCCAGGTTCCAGGAGGCGGTGACGACATCCAAGGTTTTATAACCGTGGCCCTGCCTTTGAAGATGTGTGTGTGTGGACTGGTGTTGGAGTGAGGTCTGTTTGCAGCTGCAAGGTTAATCCTTATATGTACAATAAACCTGCCAATTAACTTGCACATTCGTTTCAGAGACTTTCCTTCAACCTTTTGAATTCGTAACAATTTGGTGACCATCGACGTGGGAGGTTGTGAAGGAAGACGATTTGGGGGGGTTTCCCCCCCCCCACACCGAGCGGGACGAGCACGCGCGCTGTCAACAACCGGTGCTTCACAGAGTAGGTGAGCAGAACTCCTCTTATCACAAAATGTCTGCTATCGGATACA
>JBBPBX010030955.1:0-34846 GCA_038048925.1 Garcialebias charrua | reverse complement strand
TTGATATGGTGGGCTAACATTTGACTCAAGTGCGCCCCCTACATTACTTCTATAGTTATATCTCAGTAATACATCATCCGATCTGAACCAGATTTATTGTGCATCATCAGTGAGACCTTGTGGACACATTGATACAGTATTGTGGTTCAACATATGACTCCAGAGCGCCCCCTAGATTATTCAAACTGTTATATCTCAGTGAGAAATCATCCGATCTGAACCAGATTTATTGTTCATCATCAGTGAGCCCTTGTGGACACATTGATATTGTGGTTTAACATTTGACTCAAGTGCGCCCCCTACATTATTTCTATGGTTATATCTCAGTGATACATCATCCGATCTGAACCAGATTTATTGTGATTCATCAGTGAGACATTGTGGACACATTGATATTGTGGTTTAACATATGACTCCAGAGCGCCCCCTAGATTACTCAAACTGTTATATCTCAGTGATACATCATCCGATCTGAACCAGATTTATTGTGCATCATCAGTGAGCCCTTGTGGACACATTGATATGGTGGGCTAACATTTGACTCAAGTGCGCCCCCTACATTATTTCTATAGTTATATCTCAGTGATACATCATCCGATCTGAACCAAATTTATTGTGAATAATCAGTGAGCCCTTGTGGACACATTGATAATGTGGTTTAACATATAACTCCATAGCGCCCCCTAGATTATTCAAACTGTTATATCTCAGTGAGACATCATCCGATCTGAACCAGATTTATTGTGTATCATCAGTGAGCCCTTGTGGACACATTGATATGGTGGGCTAACATTTGACTCAAGTGCGCCCCCTAGATTATTCAAACTGTTATATCTCAGTGATACATCATCCGATCTGAACCAGATTTATTGTGTATCATCAGTGAGCCCTTGTGGACACATTGATATGGTGGGCTAACATTTGACTCAAGTGCGCCCCCTACATTACTTCTATAGTTATATCTCAGTGATACATCATCCGATCTGAACCAGATTTATTGTGCATCATCAGTGAGCCCTTATGGACACATTGATATGGTGGGCTAACATATGACTCCAGAGCGCTACCTAGATTATTCAAAATGTTATATCTCAGTGATTCATCATCCGATCTGAACCAGATTTATTGTGCATCATCAGTGAGCCCTTGTGGACACATTGATATGGTGGGCTAACATTTGACTCAAGTGCGCCCCCTACATTACTTCTATAGTTATATCTCAGTAATACATCATCCGATCTGAACCAGATTTATTGTGCATCATCAGTGAGACCTTGTGGACACATTGATACAGTATTGTGGTTCAACATATGACTCCAGAGCGCCCCCTAGATTATTCAAACTGTTATATCTCAGTGAGAAATCATCCGATCTGAACCAGATTTATTGTTCATCATCAGTGAGCCCTTGTGGACACATTGATATTGTGGTTTAACATTTGACTCAAGTGCGTCCCCTACATTATTTCTATGGTTATATCTCAGTGATACATCATCCGATCTGAACCAGATTTATTGTGATTCATCAGTGAGACATTGTGGACACATTGATATTGTGGTTTAACATATGACTCCAGAGCGCCCCCTAGATTACTCAAACTGTTATATCTCAGTGATACATCATCCGATCTGAACCAGATTTATTGTGCATCATCAGTGAGCCCTTGTGGACACATTGATATGGTGGGCTAACATTTGACTCAAGTGCGCCCCCTACATTATTTCTATAGTTATATCTCAGTGATACATCATCCGATCTGAACCAAATTTATTGTGAATAATCAGTGAGCCCTTGTGGACACATTGATAATGTGGTTTAACATATAACTCCATAGCGCCCCCTAGATTATTCAAACTGTTATATCTCAGTGAGACATCATCCGATCTGAACCAGATTTATTGTGCGTGTGCACCCCTGGTGCGGAGTAGACACGAGAGACTTCGAAATGGCGACCGAGCGGACGAGCTGGAGCTCGCGCGGTCGCCTCAATAAGGTCCGAGCGGCGCTAAGCTGCGAGGGCCTCAATGCTGCTTGCAGCTTTAATTATTGTTGTTTTTTTATTGTTTGTTTTTATTGTTTGTTTTTGTTTCTGTATTGTTCAGCACTTTGTGCACCTTCTGGCTGCTGAAAGGGGCTCTATAAATAAAGATTGATTCATTGATTGATTGATTGATTGATTGGTATACTGTAGTATGAGAGCTGCCTTTTTGTAGCTCCATTTGTTGGCTTCGTTTGGCCTTGTCACATGTTTGTTTTAGTCTTTTAAACTGTTGTAATTTGTTGCTTTTGTGTGCAGCATTTTGGTCAATGTGAGTTGTTTTTAAATGTGCTATATGAAGATATTTGATTTAATTTGAAACTGTTTTCTTCAAATCTACTCATCCAGTTTCTTCTAGTTCCTTGCTCTGATCCTTTAACTAAACCATCTAATTCATTCATTCAACCTTTATTTATAAAGCTTAGTCCCATTGAGCCGCGGGGACTCATTTATAAGAGAGACCTGAATTACCTAATATTAAGAGACTAATGTATAGACTTAATATAGAGACCGAATATTTTCTGTGAGCTCATAGCCAGTATGTATATGTTTTGCTTTTTTCATTCAACCTTTATTTAGACAGGTTAATCCCATTGAGCCTTGAGGGCTCATTTACAAGAGAGAAAAAAGCAAAAAGAGAAAAAAGAAATGTGAAATAAATATTTGCAGCTTCTGTCATTTCACCTGCTTGACTCATTTCTGCATTGAATGGTTTGTTATTGTTTCGGTTGTGTTTTGTCATTATTGACCTTGTGCCGTGCTGTCTTCATGGTTTTATTCCTTCTGCCATCAGTGTCATCAGTAGTTCCTGTAATGTGGTTGGAAATGTGTGCACGTTTGTATCGTTCGGTTGCATGCAAAAGAGAAATTGACATTTAATGATGAGCATGTGCAGTGTGTCACAGAGCACCATCTGTCATGGTTCAGAGTGAAATAAAAATAGACCAGACAGAATGGTTTTGTAAGGGACAGAGTCACTGGTAAAGGTCTGTTTGGTGGTTTCACACAGGGAGGTGAGACATCTCTAAAGCATTCTCTTGTAAATTACTCACTGATGTACTCGTGCATTACTCTTGTAAATGAGTCTTCGAGGCTCAAAGAGACTAACCTGTCTAAATAAAGGTTGAATGAATTCCTCCACAAGACAAAGACATTTACCTGTCAGCACCTAGAGAGTGGAGGAAGTGTGATGGTGTTCGTGAGGACTCATAGATGAGCTGTTCACCATGATCCAGCACCGTGACAGAGTATTTCTCAACAATAAGCTCAAACATCAGTCTGACTCCCACCCAACTGTTTCTAAAAGGGCCATCATATTTTTCTTTGTCATTTAAATTATAGAGCACTGTCAAGTGTCCATGGGTTGAAAGTGTGAGGCAAAAGCACTATTATCACCGAGATAATGGATAAAAAGGGGCTTGGTTGAAACCTGCAGTACGTGACAAGTTAAGAAAACACAACCTGTGATTATCTCGTAGATCTTTCCATGTTTGTAGGGGAAGTAGAATGGTTTCTTAAAATAAATTTGTGTTGTAAATTATGAATGTTTCTTAGAATGTGTAGTGGAGTCTTTTACTTTGAAGTTGGGTTCACTTCCGGGAGTGGACGCAGGCACACCTTGGCTGCCGCTGCTCCTAGAAATTTTTGCTCCTCGTACTTTTTTCTTGTTACTTTCTGCAGTTTTTTCGCTGACCCTTGTTGGGCATTTCTACCTTTCTGTGATTAAGAGATAGAGCACCTGTCTTGTCTGACTGCGCTGTGGCTCTGCCGACGTTGCACGTAACCGGTCAAAGCAGATGGCCGCTTGTCCTGAGCCTGGTTCTGCTAGAGGTTTCTTCCTTCTAAAAGGGAGTTTTTTCCCTTCCACTGATGCCATTGTGCTTGCTCAGGATGGGAGACTATAGCATGGCCAAGATTTGACTTTTTTGCTCCTTAGATAGAAAACTTACTAGTCTAACCGAAATTTTGGGCTGTCAACCTCCCGTTAACTCCAGCATGAATTTTGTTTGGAGAACCACGTAGCTGCATTTATTGTTCGCTTACCTGCTGCCTTCCTGTGTCATCTGGACTGTTCTGGATTCTCTCCTGTGCTCCTCTCCGAGGTAATGCTTGTTCAAGTTACCTCTCACTGCTTCTTGTATATTTTTTTCGGAGCCGTGGGTCTGTTGTTAGCGGCTAGCTCTGTGCTAGCTTCCACCGGCTCGTCGATGTTGACGTACTCCGCTTCACAATTATTTGGTCTTGAGAACTGCTCCATTCCTCCTTCTATTTCCACCATCAAACAACTAGGACTTCTGCGTAGACCTCGTTACATCCATAGAAGCTCTCGGAAGAAATCTGTTTATTCTCAAATAGCTGGGTTGGACTCCATACTTTCTCTTTGGGCCACGCGCCGTGTTGCACCTCGATTACGTCATCAGAACGCTGCATCTGTAGTCTCTTGTAGTCCACAGCGCACAAAGTGGCTGGGGAAACGTGGAGTGGACTTCAGTCTGCTTAAACCGGTTCAAAAAGCTCCTACTCCAACTGGTATTAAAATAGAAAATTTCAATGTACAATCTCTATCCAACAAATCATGTCTTATTCATGATCACATTCTGGAGAAGAACTTGGACCTCATGTGTCTTACAGAAACTTGGCATCAACCAGATGTGTACAGTTCTCTAAATGAAGCTTGTCCCTCTGGATACAGAGCCCGCAGCACTGGCTGCGGTGGTGGTCTGGCTGTGATCTATCGCAGTAATTTAAAATTGTCACATCTAGCTTCTCAGGATTTTTCTTCTTTTGAATGTTTGTCCTTCAGCTTCAAAGCCCCACTTCTGATGAACATTGGCCCTCATGCACGAAAATGTTCGTATTTTTATCCTAAATATCTCTTACTTTTGTTCGTACGAAGCGTTCGTACGAACATGCCACGTCAGATTCAACAAAGTCTTCTATCCTGAGGAAACGTGTGTAAATGCAGTGCGTAAATTTAATGAATCCCACCTGTCCTAAACAGCTGCGCGTGCACGCGTGAAGGTTATTTACATAATTCCCACCCCTCAAAACACCATATAAGGCCACGCTTCCTGCCTTCAGACAGCAGGAAGTGTCCATTCATTCAAACTCATGAAGTAAAAGGAGGAACTTCACGCATTCGGAGATCTGCTCTCAGTGGCGCTGTGGCTACCCCCCCCCCCCCCTGCAGGTGTCGGATGGTCAAATATTTTTAATGTTAGTGTAAACAACTGTGTAGTTTCACTTATTCAGAAGAGCCGTGGCGCACCGCTGCCCCCCACCCCCCCGCAAGTGTCGGATGGTCAAATATCTCTAATTTTAGTGTACTGTGTTACATTATAGTTTCACTTATTCAGAAGAGCGCACCGCTACCCCCCCACCCCCCGCAAGTGTCGGATGTGTATTTGAACAGAAGCATTTTAAGATGTCTCTAAACTACAGTTAACTTCATATTAATATTGTAGTGCATATGTTGTGTGTCCCGTGGGTCGTACAGTATCAGAAATCAAGAATAAATGGTCTGATCTGAAAATGGCTTCAAACAAACGTCTCGCCGCAGCACGGACAGGAGGAGATCAGTCTGCGAGATGGATGGACAATACTGTAAATGCCACGCTGCAAGACGCGTGCCAACATGTTTTGCAGCACAAATGATGCGCGCACCTCCTGATCATCGCGCACCTCTGATCATCGCGCACCTCTGATCATCGCGCACATCCTGATCATCGCGCACATCCTGATCATCGCGCACATCCTGATCATCGCGCACCTCCTGATCATCGCGCCAACGCGCATCTCCTGGTCATCGCGCACCTCCTGGTCAGCGCGCAACCACCACATTCTGCAGGTTATATTTCGAATCAGATATAATAATCTATTGCTCCGATGGTGTTTGGCACAAGATCAGTCTTAATTCGTACTTGTTCTGCGGCGGTGTATGGGGATTTTATGTACCTGGGTGTTAATATGAGGAGCGGCTTTGATGACCAAGGGGAGCGCACGACTCACTGAAGCCTGCGCGACACACCAGACAAATTAAACTTAAAATTATAATTCTAATTCAAACAGAATAACCTATTGTCAAGAATAATTATGGTGCGTGATTTTTTTAAACCCAAAATATTTTCTAAATAACGAAATATGAAGTTATTAGTGGAGAAATACCATCTGGATGACAGCAGACTGACGCTCCTAAAATATACGACAGGTCCGGACCACTCGTAAATTTTGTTCGTATCTGAATAAATTCGTAGGATACGAAAACATTGTTGGATGCCACAAATGGTCCTAAATCACTCATACGAACAGTATAAGAACAAATCCGTGCGTACGAACGGTTTGTGCATGAGGGCCATTATATTGATTTATAGACCTCCCAAACCACATATTTCATTTAACTCAGAGATGCAAGACCTCCTCACTTTTTTCTGCTCCTCCTCTGTGAAAACTATTTTTCTTGGCGATTTAAATATCCACATGAACACTTCCTCTTCCCCTCTGGCAACAGATTTTAAGTCTCTTTTGGACTCTCTCAATCTCACTCAACACGTTGACGCCCCTATACGCACAACAGGGGGCATACTTTGGATTTGGTGATTACAGACACTGTACTCATCAATAACTTATCTGTATAGGACCTGGGTGTCTCGGACCACAGTGTCATCTCCCTTGAAGTGCCTTCATCTTCGCCTGCTTCAAACCCAAAAAGACCTATCCAGTTCCATGACTTTAAAAACATTTCCCCTGAAGTTATGTCCGCTGATCTTCACACCCTGACCGCTGTCAATCATTCATCTGCAGATGACTCTGTGGAATACTACAACCAATCTCTACAGAAGCTTCTGGACCTACATGCTCCCTTGAAGACAAGACTGGTGTCTTTCTCCCGTTCAGTTCCCTGGTACACTGGTGAGCTACGCAAGATGAAGGCAACCGGCTGTGCTATTGAGAGACGTGTAAGATCATCTGGTCTCTCTGTATATAAGCAGGCATACAAAGAACATCAGAAAGCCTACGCCTATTCTCTTAAAGAAGCACGCTCCAAATATTATTCCAACATCATCAACACCTGCCCTGGAAACTCTAAACAGCTCTTCTCCACAATAACTCGTCTGCTTAATCCCATTAAACAAACTCCTGAAGACTCTGCTCAAAAATGCAACCTGTTCCTTTCATCATTTAAAAACAAAGTTGACACTATCAGATCTCAGCTCCACAACCTCCCTGTTCTTCGTTCGCCATCTACCCGTCTGCTTTCTGGATCCCTATGCAGCTTTGATGAGGTTGTTCAGAGTGAGGTGGAGACCATCATCAAGAAAATGAAGCCTTCATCCTGCGCCCTGGATCCTTTCCCCTTGTCTCTCATAAAATCCAATCACTCTGCAATAAGCCCATTAATCACACAAATAATAAATAAGTCTCTACAATCTGGTCATGTTCCACTGCCTCTAAAAACTGCCATCATTAGGCCTCTTCTGAAAAAATCTAATTTGGATCCCGACATTTTTTCTAATTACCGCCCAATTTCCCACCTCCCATTTCTGTCTAAAGTGCTGGAAAAAGCAGTTGCTGCTCAGCTGCAGGACCACCTACAGCAACACTCCCTGTATGAGAAGTTCCAGTCTGGATTCAGAGCAGCTCACAGTACTGAGACTGCATTGCTGAGAGTTACCAATGATGTCCTCATGGCTGCTGACACTGGTTCTCCCTCCATCCTTGTCCTCCTTGACCTCACTGCAGCTTTCGACACTGTGGACCATAGTATCCTCCTCCACCGTCTTCATGTGGAGGTCGGTCTCTGTGACACTGTCCTGGACTGGTTCAAATCTTTCCTCTCCAATAGGCTGGAATGTGTTAGTCTTGGCAATGCCACTTCCCAGACAGTCTGTGTCTCCTGTGGTGTCCCTCAGGGGTCAGTTCTGGGGCCCCTGCTGTTTTCCCTTTACATGCTGCCTTTAGGTCAAATTATTAATCAGTTCAACATTTCTTTTCACTGTTATGCCGACGATACACAGCTTTACATCAGGACTGGAGCATCCTCATCTTCCCCATTGTCATCTCCATCTTCACTCGCTGCCCTCTCTACCTGCCTGGAGGAAATAAGGGCATGGATGAATCAGAACTTTCTTCAATTAAACTGCTCCAAGACTGAGGCCATACTGATTGGCACCCCTCACCAGGTACAAACATCTACTATAACAACAATTTCCTTTTCTGGACAAGACATCCCCCTCTCCACCTCTGTTACAAATCTTGGAATAAAAATGGACTCTCATCTTACATTTGAAAATCACATTAAGCATCTGTTTAAAACCTGCTTCTTCCATCTTCGAAACATCTCCAGACTTCGCCCATCTCTAACTTTTTCTGATGCTGAGAAGCTCGTCCATGCTTTTGTCTCCTCCAGGCTCGACTACTGCAACTCCCTGTTTATTGGAATCCCTGGCAAATACCTTCAGAAGCTTCAATATATTCAAAACAGTGCAGCAAGGATTTTGTTGAGAGCTCGTAAATTTGAACATATTACGCCCATTCTCCATAACCTTCATTGGCTTCCTGTCGCCTACAGAATTCAGTACAAAACTGCTCTTATCACACACCAATGCTTACACGGAACTTCACCTGATTATCTAAAAGACATTCTTGCACCATATTCATCCACCCGGTCTCTACGATCACAGAACAGTAATCTCCTTCACATTCCTCGAACCAAATTAAGGACCATGGGAGACCGGGCATTCTGTGTGGCTGCCCCCCGCCTATGGAACTCCCTCCTTGACTACCTGAGAGCTCCACAGTCACTGGTTGACTTTAAAACCGGCTTGAAGACCTTTCTTTTTAAACAAGCTTACTCTGCCTCCTCATGATTTTATCTTTGTTCTTAGTTGTTATTATTATTGATTTTACTTGTATTATCACTTGTTTTATTTTTGATTTTGTTGCACTTTGTAGCACTTTGAGATTTTTGTTAATGAAAAGTGCGTTGTAAATTAAATACATTATTATTATTATTATTATTACAAAACGTTACTTACCTTAAAAGTCCACTGACATGATGTTTGAACTATGCATACAATTGCTCAATATATATACGTTGTATCATTCAACTATGTTCGTTTGTACAAGCAAAATGAAAAATCAATTTAATTTTGATTTAAAAGTGATTTTAAACTTCGCGCCGTGTTTATTCATGGGAAATCCGATTACACGCGAATGCAACATCTGTGACGTAGGAAGGAGAAGCTCTGTTCGCGGCTGCAATGATAATGCATATTCATTCTTTGCCAGATCGCCTATTGTTTTTTGTATAACTTGAAAAATGCCATAATGTTGTGTCGCATTTGGGTGTTCTAATATCATCAGTGAACAAGTGAGCCTTTTCTCTTTCCCAAAAGTTGAAATACTTCGTCAAGAATGGAATAAATAAAGCTGCCCCCCACCTGGAGATCCCTCGCTTCCTGGAAAGGTAAGACTCAATTAAATATGGGTGCAGACCTAAAATAGAACCTGCTGTTTCTTGTTCATTGGCATGGAGGCTGCACAGTTGAAGAGAGGAAAGCTCTACAGAGAGTGGTGAAGGCTGCACAGAAGTCTGTTGGAGTCAGTCTCCCCACCATCACAGACATTTACACCTCCAGATGCAGGAAAAGAGCCACCTGCATCATGAAAGACCTCACTCACCCAGCACACTCACTCTTTGCCCCACTCCCCTCAGGACGGAGGTTGAGGAGCATCAAATGTAGAACCACTAGACTGAGGAACAGCTTCTACCCTGAGGCTGTTAGACTCATGAATAAATAAAAATAAAATAAAAAATAAACACTGCAAAATATCACATTGTGCTGATGCTGATCTGTTTTCTTGTTGCTGTGTTCATCTGTGTTCATCTGTGACCATCTGCTCATACAAACTCATGTTCGTGCTGCTGTTTATTTCCACTATATTAGGCTTAGTGTATTACTAGTTGATGTTTTTCTTAGTTAATTCTAGATGTTATTACTGTTTTTCTCTTGCATTTGTTGTTGGATGTAACTGGGACCCCGTGTACATAATCTCGTTTTCATCACATGTACCACATGCGGTGCAAATGACAATAAAGACTCTCTGACTCTGACTCTGATCTAACTTTCTGCTTCCCAAACTGAAGAAAAATAGCTCAAATCTTCACTTATATTGATAAATTTGTCGTTTTATTTATTTCCCGCCATGAATATGTAAAAGGGGCGTTCTAAAGACGGTCTCCTTCCTACGTCACAGATGTTGCATTCGCGTGTAGTCGGATGTCCCATGAAGAAACACGGTTTTTAATTTTAAACTCACTTTGAAAGGAATTTTCATTAATATATCATTTTGTTTGCTAAAACAAACAGTTGAATGATACAAGATATTTATGTTGTGTCACTATATGCAAAGTTAAAAGATGATGTCACAGACACTTTAAGTCATTCATGTTACAGGGCCTGGCACTGACTCCCACATTCTACCGTGTTTTTTTTCTGAACTCAGTGAGTAAGCATTGCTGAAAGATGTGCGATGATGTTTCTGACTGTATCTGTGTGTGTTTGTTTAACTGTCTGTTCACAAAATAGCTAATCGAACAGATTTTGATGAACTCTTAAAATAATCATTTGATATACATGCACGTATAGGTGTGTAACAATATAGGCGCTGTAAGGTATTTAAACACTTAATGGGCCACCATTATTGTAGAGATATAGGAGTTATTAGTCAGTTTACTGACTTCCCTATATTTTAGATGCGCAGGTCTGAGCAGAGTTTATCTGCACAAACTTGCCACCAATTCGCGAGTTCATCCTTTTTCCGGTATTAAATTGCTTTTACTGTAATTAGGAAAAATGTAATTTCACGAGAGACTTCAACTTATGTTGGTCTACCAGAAAATAGACCTTTTATTGAAACTATCACAAAAATTACAATAAACATTTGTATCGATATTAGCTCTGATTTAATAACTACGTTGACAAGAATTCAAATTAAAACAAACAGACAGTTATTAACTTTTCTGTTGGCACATTACTTACAGATTAATAGCTTATGAAAAGAAGAAATAGGAGGAAGATTTGAGATAAGTGAAAGCTAAGTTAACTGAAGTTGATTATTTGAACCAACCAGGGTGGCAGCCTTCCCATACAGGTCTCAGCTGGGCTTCTCACACGTTCAGAACACATCAACGCCTCGTTACCTGTTGACGATACGTCTTGGAGATAAGAGTTGAAGTTTGTGGACACTAACGGACTGTGTTGTCCAGTTCACGTCCAGATGACCTCCGCGTGTGTGAGCTGATTCAGACGAGCAAGAAGACGCTTCTCCTGGCAGGAACGGAGCCAAGCGCACTGACTGATTTTCAAAATAAACTTCAGAAAACAAAATCTTTCAGAAATGAGTGTTTGAGGCACAGCAAGTCTTTGCCGTGACTCCAGCTGAGACGTGGGTCTAGTTGACACAATGACCGGAACGTCTCCAGCTTTTTCCAGAGAAGAAACCAAGTTCTTAGGATGTTCTTCCCTCCGACTCTAAAGTCAAAATAGGAAGTGCACCTTTATATGGGAGGCGGGGTCTCCCCCACCTCCTTAATAACTATTGGCTGGTTTTAACAAAATAAGAGATGGGTTTTCATCTCATAGGCAGAACTGTCTCTGACGGACAACAGGAAAACTGTTTACAGAATCGGCCAGATGGCCTGGCCTGTTGAGTCTAGGTTGAAGACAAAACAGAGAAGGAAGTGAACAGCTTACCCTGACTCATGTCCTAGATTTCAGAGCACACTTGTATTGTAGAATAAACCAGCAGAAGGGTCAAACTCATGCAAGTAACAGTAACAGATCATCATTAAAATGACAAAATATACTGTAGATCAATTCTGAATTAACACACATTAAAGAGAAAGTTCAATCTGATTAATTAGTGTCCATTAATTCAAAATAATTGTAACAAATATAAGTGTCCACTCGTCTCCTTGAGGGCTTCAAGAATGTGTAACACTGAGAGTTTCAGAGAGATGTGGAGAGGTGTACTTGAAGGTCAAGCCTACAATATCAGAGATGAGGTGTATCACTACAGGTGAATAACTTCTCGAGTCAGTCCTATTTAAAGTGATGTCTGTAGCACCTTTCATTTCAATCTCCCATGTTGGTTCAGATTTTGGGTAAGCAACAAAGAAACAAATGGTATGTTGATGTCCTCCAACACCGAGGGGTTTGAATAGTGAATGTAGGTAGTTTTCAAAATGAGTTTTTCAAGTTTTTCTGGACTGGAATTGGGCAGCATGGTAGGTCAGTTGGTAGAGCAGTTGCCTTTCAGAGAGAAGGTCAACAAATCAAATTCCAGCTGGGGGTCTTTCTGGGTGGAGCATGTTCTCTCTGTACAAACAAGGGTTTTCTTCAGATGCTCCGGTTTCCTCCCACAGACCAGAAGCATGTATGTTAGGCTGATTGGTAACTCTAAATTGTCCCTAGGTGTGAGTGAGAGAGTGAATGGTTGTTTGTGTTTGTCTCTATGTGTCCCTGTGATGGACTGGACACCTGTCCAGGGTGACCCCCGCCTCTCACACAATGACTCCTGGATATGGATACCAGTAAGAGAACCCCTTCATGAACTGCAGCTTCATGCCTCGTGCCGTGAGGGTGGCTTGGCTGGCCCGGCTGGCCAAGTTTTGCCCTGAGCTCGGCACTGACCTCCCGCCTTCTGGGCAGGAGGCCCCACCTAGGTGCTTGAAGTGCCGAAGGACGTAGTCTCTGTGGCCCCTCCTAGGAAGAGGCGAGCCAAGTCTGATCAGGGCCTCTCCATGAGGGTGGAGCAGTTGTCCACAGAATTGGCGGAGATAAAGTCCCTCTTTCAGGTACGCCAACTGGGGGCTGAGCCAGTGGCAGCGACCGGGCTCTCCTCCCCACCCATGCATGAGCTAGCCGCGGAGGAGGATGTGTTATCCTTGGCTGCCTCAGCCTCTCACTTCTTAGGTGGGGAGGAGGGGCAGTCATGTCAGGTCTCAGAGACTGGTTCACTTTCTTCATCTAGGAGCGCAGCTAGTGGGTCAGGCTCGATGCAGGACATCATGCGTATGACCCAGAGACAGCTGCAGCTGGACGTCCCGCAACCAGAGAAGTCCACCCCTGGAAGTGCCTTCTTCAGGTGTGGGCAGGCCCCTCTTCCCTTTTCCGTCCCTCCATCGGAGGAGTACCTGAGGGTGTTGCATAGTTGCTGGCGGGACCCTAAAATCTTTGCGCACCTCTCCGTGTATGGCAGAGTGTTGGCGGTTATGCATGAGCCGGCTGCAGTGGGCTTGGATCACATGCCGGCGATCGAACCTACTGTTACCTTGCTCATCATATCACCAGAGGAAGTTCTGCACTGTGATGTTCGGTGCCCATGAGCTCAGTGTCACGTCATGGATGAATTCCTCTGCAGAGCTTATTATGCCAGACCGTGGCTGGCTGCCTCGGCACTTCCATGGCACACCTCAAGTTTGCCTTCTCTGCGTCCCTTCAGGACACAAGTGGCGCAACAGCACCAATGGACTTTAGTGATGCAGCGCTTCAGGCCTTTGCACTGATGACGAGTGGGTGTGTGATGTCCTTGTTGGTCCAGGCTTGCCGACAGGTGTGGTTGGAGCAGTCGGCATTGACCGAGCCATGTTGTAGAACCCTCCGTAATGTCCCAGTGGTGCCGGGGGAGTTGTTCGGTTCATTTGCCTTGGAAGAGCTGGAACAGACCGTCCAGGCACAACAGACAAGGCAGTAACTTTTAAGCCTTAGCAGAGCGATACCCTCTCCATCTCCTCGGCATCCAGCTGCCCGTCAGCTGACCCCGGCATTTTCATTCAACCTTTATTTAGGCAGGTTAATCCCATTGAGCCTTGATGACTCATTTACAAGAGAGACCTGATTTGGCCGCCGCCTCGGGGTCATAATCGACCGAGTGGCCTTTACCCTTGTGCGGTTCAGCAGAGACCCAGCAGGAGCTTTCATGAGTCAGTCCACCAACTGGCTGGGCAAGTTCGGACCAGGGACTCTGGCCACCACCCCCACCCACAGCCCCTAGGAGCCATGGAGGGAGGCGGTGATGCCACCAGGCCGATCGTCTGATATTTCTCCCACCAGCAGCTCAGTTACTAGGCTGCTAACGTTAATCTCAGAATTTCTTGAGAAAGTAGTTGCAAATCAATTGTCAGAACATCTGAAAAGAAATAATCAGTTTGAAGAGTTTCAGTCAGGGTTTGTAGAGCTTATCAAAGCTCATAAACAACACTGGTGAAAAATACTAATGTCATTTTCCCAGCCTCGGACAATAGACTTGTGTCTGTTCTGGTCCTGTTAAACCTCAGTGCTGCATTTGATAAAGATGATCACAATATTCTACTAGTGTGCTGCCTTTTGTTAAAAGACAGAAATTTAAAGTTATAACTAGTTTAAGTAAATGCATGGTAGAAACGTAGAAGATGTTTGGGTTTTAAATTCTGGTCAGAGTGGCTCCTCTCTCCCTTGAGAATATCGTTTTACATGCTGCACGCTAGGAGTGAGCACTCTTGCTTAAGGTACAATCTTTGACGTATCAGGACAAGTTGGTCAAAAACGGCAGTTAACAGCAGTTAACAGCAGTTAAGATAACTCATAGCGCTAAATATGCTCTTACCACTTGTACCTTGGAAGGTTTTCGTCTTTGTAAGTATTAAAACACCATTTAACGTGTTTGTAATATTGAGCTAAGTTGAGTTAAGCTATTGTATTGTTTAAGCGTGGTGTGTATATTGTTGGCATGTATTATTCAGTTGTTTTTCTTTTCTGTACATTTCAGTTACAAAAACTTACAAAGTAAAGAAAGTTCAAGAAGTCTTCAGTAAAAATCAAGAAAGCAAGCTTGAGTGGGGACTTTTTTTGTTATTTACTTTTTGTTAGCTGGCTGTCTAGCCTCACATAGTCACGTGTCGTGAGGACAGCACAGTAAAAAGACGTTACTCAGCGGGTTCAAGCATACAGAGCTACTTAAGCAACATGAGTCTTCGCTCGGGGAGAAGCTATCACAGAGACTACGATGCTGAGCAGTCAAGTGAAGCAACTGGTGATGAGCAACAACCAGAAGCTACCACTCAATCAGCTACAGGGGAGCAGCAACCACAACCATTCGACACCAGGTCACAGGTATCCAGAGCACCCACCAGGCAGTCTCATCGAACGTCTTCATCATCAACAGGTTCTTCAGCTGCGAGGGCCTACGCTAAAGCTCAAGCAGCACGTGCGCAACTAGCCTTCGCTAAAAAAGAAGCTGACATGATGAAACAAAAAGCTGAACTAGATGCAGATCTACATGTCCTCCAGTGTCAAAAAGCAATAGCTGCAGCTGAAGCAGAAGCCACAGCTTATGAAGAAGCAGAGAATCAGAGCGGGGAGCTCTGCAGAGAACTCTGCGTTGAAGTGGAACCTAACAGCCCTGCGCAGCGAACGAGTGAATATGTTCAACAGCAGTGTGAGTTCTTCCCTGACACTCAGCACAATGAAGAACAGCCTCATGAAAGAAATGACCATGCCCAAAAAATACAAGGCAGTGCACAGGTAGCCAATCCTGTCGCAGTCAACATTCAAACAAACCCACTATCAACAAACAGTGTAATTAAACAGGAGCCGACTGTGCACACATGCTCGACAAACAATACTCAAGATTTTGCAAAATACCTTA
Organism: Garcialebias charrua; assembly: GCA_038048925.1. Classification (NCBI taxonomy): domain Eukaryota; kingdom Metazoa; phylum Chordata; class Actinopteri; order Cyprinodontiformes; family Rivulidae; genus Garcialebias; species Garcialebias charrua. Next base: position 19,119 of record JBBPBX010030955.1, on the reverse strand, counting down.
TCCGCAAAGAATTAGTGAGTACAGGTCTTCTACAATTCGATGACAAACCTGAAAATTATTGGGCATGGAAAACCTCATTCATCAACACCACCAAAGACCTAAGTCTGTCTCCAAGAGAAGAATTAGACTTATTGACAAAATATTTAGGTCCAAAGTCATCTGAACAGGCAAAACGCATTCGTGCTGTACACGTCCTCAATCCTGCGGCAGGTGCCGAGAGGATCTGGCAACGCCTTGAAGAGTGTTATGGTTCACTCGAGGCTATTGAGGACGCACTTTTAAAAAAAGTAGAAGACTTTCCCAAGCTGACAAACAAAGACAATGTTAAACTGCAAGAGCTCGGCGACATCTTAATGGAGCTTCAGTGTGCTAAACAAGATGGTGGCCTGCCTGGGCTTGCATACCTAGACACAGCTCGAGGAGTCAGACAAATAGTTGAAAAGCTTCCCTTCAACTTACAGGAAAGATGGACAACTGTAGGAACGCAGTACAAAGAGACTCATAGGGTGTCATTTCCTCCTTTCACAGTTTTCACACAGTTCATCCAGCAGCAGGCAAAAATGAGAAATGACCCTAGCTTCGCAATATTCAATCCTAACAGCCATTTCCTTTCTCACGCAGAAAAACTGAAACCATACAGTCAAAAAACTACTGTTTCTGCACATAAAACAGAGATCACAGCAGAGTCTAAGCAAAGGAGTCCAAATGAATTGGAGGAACCAGATCGCCAGTGCCCAATCCACAGAAAACCACATCCGCTCAAAAAGTGTAAGCTTTTTAGAAATAAACCCATTGAGGAAAGAAAGACCTACTTGAAAGAGCATCGCATCTGCTACAGGTGCTGTGGATCTGTCAGACATCTTGCAAAAGACTGTAAAGTAATAATAATAATAATAATGAATTCAATTTATAACGCACTTTTCATTAATGAAAATCTCAAAGTGCTACAAGGTGCAACAGAAATTAAATGTCAATAAACAAGTAATAAAACAAGTAAAATCAATAACAGTATCAACTAAGATCAAAAGTAGAATCATGAGGAGGCAGAGTATGCTCGGTTGAAAAGAAAGGTCTTCAAGCCGCTCTTAAAGTCAACCACAGACTGTGGGACCCTCAGACAGTCAGGAAGAGAGTTCCACAGGCGGGGGGCAGCCACACTGAAAGCCCGGTCTCCCATGGTCCTTAATTTGGTTCTTGGAATGTGAAGGAGATTACTGTTCTGTGACCGCAGCGACCGGGTGGATGAGTGTGGAATAAGAATATCCTTCAGATAATCTGGTGAAGCTCCATGTAAGCATTGATGTGTAATGAGAGCAGTTTTGTACTGAATTCTGTAGGCGACAGGAAGCCAATGAAGGTTATGAAGAATGGGCGTAATATGTTCAAATTTACGAACTCGCAACAAGATCCTTGCTGCACTGTTTTGAATATATTGAAGTTTCTGAAGGTTTTTGCCAGGGATTCCAATAAACAGGGAGTTGCAGTAGTCGAGCCTGGAGGAGACAAAAGCATGGACGAGCTTCTCAGCATCGGAAAAAGTTAGGGATGGGCGAAGTCTAGAGATGTTTCGAAGATGGAAGAAGCAAGTTTTAAACAGAAGCTTAATGTGATTTTCAAATGTAAGATTGGAGTCCATTTTTATTCCAAGATTAGTAACAGAGGTGGAGAGGGGGATGTCTTGTCCAGAAAAGGAAAGTGTTGTTATAGTAGATGTCTGTACCTGGTGAGGGGTGCCAATCAGTATGGCCTCGGTCTTGGAGCAGTTTAATTGAAGAAAGTTCTGATTCATCCATGCCCTAATTGCCTCCAGGCAGGCAGAGAGGGCAGTGAGTGAAGATGGAGATGACAAGGTGGAAGATGAGGATGCTCCAGTCCTGATGTAAAGCTGTGTATCGTCGGCATAACAGTGAAAAGAAATGTTGAACTGATTAATAATTTGACCTAAAGGCAGCATGTAAAGGGAAAACAACAGGGGCCCCAGAACCGACCCCTGAGGGACACCACAGGAGACAGAGACTGTCTGGGACGTGGCGTTGCCAAGACTAACACATTCCAGCCTATTGGAGAGGAAAGATTTAAACCAGTCCAGGACGGTGTCACAGAGACCGACCTCCACATGAAGACGGTGGAGGAGGATACTATGGTCCACAGTGTCGAAGGCTGCAGTGAGGTCAAGGAGGACAAGGATGGAGGGAGAACCAGTGTCAGCAGCCAAGAGGACATCATTAGTAACCCTCAGCAGTGCAGTCTCAGTACTGTGAGCTGCCCTGAATCCAGACTGGAACTTCTCATACAGGGAGTGTTGTTGTAAGTGATCCTGCAGCTGAGCAGCAACAGCTTTTTCCAGCACTTTAGACAGAAAAGGGAGGTGTGAAATTGGGCGGTAATTAGAAAAAATGTCTGGATCCAAATTAGATTTTTTCAGAAGAGGCCTAATGATGGCAGTTTTTAGAGGCAGTGGAACATGACCAGATTGAAGAGACTGATTTATTATTTGAGTGATAAGTGGGCCTATTGCAGAGTGATTGGATTTTATGAGAGACGAGGGGAAAGGATCCAGGGCGCAGGATGAAGGCTTCATTTTCTTGATGATGGCCTCCACCTCACTCTGAACAACTTCGTCAAAGCTGTTAAGGGTCCCAGAATGCAGACGGGTAGATGGCACACTGAGAACAGGGAGGTTGTGGAGCTGAGATCTGATAGTGTCAATTTTGGTTTTAAAAGATGAAAGAAACAGCTCGCATTTTTGAGCAGAGTCCTCAAGAGTTTGCTTAATGGGATTAAGCAGACGAGTTATTGTGGAGAAGAGCTGTTTAGAGTTTCCAGGGCAGGTGTTGATGATGTTAGAATAATATTTGGAGCGTGCTTCTTTAAGAGAATAGGCGTACGCCTTCTGATGTTCTTTATATGCCTGCTTATGCACAGAGAGACCAGATGATTTTACACGTCTCTCAATAGCACGGCCAGTTGCCTTCATCTTGCGCAGCTCATCAGTGTACCAAGGGGCTGAACGCGAGAAAGACACCAGTCTTGTCTTCAAGGGGGCGTGTAGGTCCAGGAGCTCCCGAAGAGATTGGTTGTAGTAATCCACAGAGTCATCTGCAGAAGGATGATTGACAGCGGTCAGGGTGTGAAGATCAGCAGACAGAGCATCAAGGGAAATGTTTTTAAGGTCACGGAACTGGATGGGTCGTTTTGGGTTTGAAGCAGGCGAAGATGAAGGCACTTCCAGGGAGATGACCCTGTGGTCTGAGACACCCAGGTCATATACAGATAAGTTATTGATGAGTACAGTGTCAGTAATCACCAAATCCAGAGTATGCCCCCTGCTGTGCGTAGGGGCGTCAACATGTTGAGTGAGATTAAGAGAGTCCAAAAGAGACTTAAAATCTGTTGCCAGAGGTGAAGAGGAATTGTCCACGTGGATATTCAAGTCGCCAAGAAAAATAGTCTTCACAGGGGAGGTGCAGAAAAAAGTGAGGAGGTCATGTATCTCTGAGTTAAATGAAACATGCGGTTTGGGAGGTCTATAAATTAATATAACATTCATCAGGAGTGGTGCTTTGAAGCTGAAAGCCAGACATTCAAAAGAAGAAAAATCCTGAGAAACCAGATGCGACAGCCTTAAACTACTGCGGTAGATTACAGCCAGACCACCACCGCGGCCAGTGCTGCGGGCTCTCTGCAGATAGCTGTATCCAGATGGACAAGCTTCATTCAAAGAACTGTACACATCCGGTCTATGCCAAGTTTCTGTGAGGCACATGAGGTCCAAATTCTTCTCCAAAATGTGATCATGAATTAGACAAGATTTGTTTGAAAGTGATTGAACATTAAAAAGTTCTATTTTAATACTAGTTGGAGCAGATTGTTTTTGAAGAGGTTTAAGCAGACTGAAGTCCACTCCACGTTTTCCTTGCCACTTCGTGTGCTGTGGACTACAAAGGACCACAGACGCAGCGTTCTGATGACGTCGTCGAGGTGCGACATGTCTCTCAGACCAGACAGTAGCAATCGAGTCAGAGCCAGTTTGCCTAAAGTGAACTAATTTCTTTCGAGAGCTTCTATGGATGTAACGAGGTCTACGCAGAAGTCCCAGTTGTTTAATGGTCGAAATAGAAGGAGGAATGGAGCAGTTGTTAAATTCAAACAGCTGCGAAGCGGAGTAGGTCAACATTGTTGTCGATCCGGTGGAAGCTAGCACAGAGCTAGCCGCTAACAGCAGGCCCACGGTTCCAAGAAAGATATACAAGAAGCAGAAAGAGGTAATTTGAATGATCATTACCTCGAAGAGGAGCACAGGAGAAAATCCAAAACAGTCCAGAGGACCCAGGAGGGTGACAGAGGCAGCAGGTAAGCGAACAATAAATGCAGCTACGTGGTTTTTTAAGCTAAATTCGTTCTGGAGCTAGCGGGAGCTAACAGCCCCACTAATAAAATTCCGGTTAAACTAGTAAAGTTTTCTATCTAATGAATCCAGCAACAAGTCAAATCTTGGCCTGGCTGCAGTCTCCTATCCTGAGCAAGCACTAGGCATCAGTGGAAAGGAAAAACTCCCTTTTAGAAGGAAGAAACCTCTAGCAGACCCAGACTCAGGACAAGCGGCCATCTGCTTTGACCGGCAACTTATAACGTTTGCAGAACCACAACGCAGTCAGAAAAGACAGTTGCTCTAAAACTTAATCACAGAAAGGTAAAAATGCCCGCGTGACGTCCGTTCACACAGGTGCTGTACACAGGCAAAACGCCTGCCGCACTCTGCGTTCAAGAAAGGTAGAAAGGTTCAAAGAAAGGTAGAAATGTCCGCGTCGGCTCGTACAGGTGCTGTACACAGGCCTAGGCCTGCCGCACTCTGCAATCGAGAAAGGTAGAAATGTCCAACAAGGCTCGGTGAAAAAAACAGCAGAAAGTAGTAAAAAAGGCTTCAAAGAGCAAAAAGTATGAGGAGCAGCGGCAGCCAAGGTGTGCCCGCGTCCGCTTCCTCACAGGTGCTCTGTCACAGGTGCTCTGTCACAGGTGCTCTGTCACAGGTGCTCTGTCACAGGTGCTCTGTCACAGGTGCTCTGTCACAGGTAGCAGTTAAATGCATAGAGTGTGACAGTTCAAAACACTTATCAGCAATGCATCCTGGTCCCTCTTGCACTCCAGAGAGCACAATACAAGAAAACAATGACAGTGAAGAGCAAGTAGACAACTCACTCTCAGTTGTCTCAAAATGCACAGAGATATGTGGACAAGGTGATAGTCCACGCTCATGTTCTAAGATCAGTCTAGTCAAAGCATACCCTGCTGGCCAAAAAGAAAGAGCTATTAAAATGTATGCTGTACTAGACGAACAGTCAAATAGGTCACTAGCAAAGTCAGAGTTTTTCAGCCTTTTTGATATTGAGTCCAGTCCTATTCCTTACACATTAAAGACTTGCTCTGGAAAAGCACAGACATCAGGAAGGAGAGCTGTAAACTTCTTCATCGAGTCCATGGATGGAAAGATCAGCCTCCAGCTACCTCCTCTGATAGAATGCGACTCTGTTCCAGATGACAGAGGTGAAATACCCTCTCCTGAGATGACGCAGCATCACCCACATCTACTCAAAGTTGCAGACAAAATCCAACCTGTCGATCACGATGCTCCTATCCTTTTACTGTTGGGCAGGGACATCCTCAGGGTTCATAAGGTACGTGAGCAAATCAACGGGCCCAACAATGCACCTTATGCCCAAAGGCTAGACTTAGGTTGGGTTATTGTGGGAGAAGTGTGTTTAGGAAACGCTCATGGTCAGTCAGAGGTCAACGTTTACAGAACACACACCTTAGATAATGGTCGTGCATCCTACTTTGAGCCCTGCCCAAACATAATTCATGTTAAAGAGAATTATGGGGTTCCTTTAAACCCTGCTTGTGACACGGATAGTTTGGGACACACTGTGTTTGTTAGGTCCGAGTATGATGACAAACAAGCTATGTCAATTGATGACAAAACAGTACTAAAAACTTCAACAATGAAGTCTCAACTAAGCTCAGAGCGTTTTGAAAAATATTCCAGCTGGACCACACTGTGCAGAGTCATATCCAGACTCATTCATTTCATCAGATCCTTCAAACAAAAGACAAATGGGAAAAAGGGATGGAAAAGTTTCAGTGAGATACCAAGCGTTCAAGAACTCGCACAAGCCAAAGCCGTCGTCATACGAGCTGTCCAACAAGATGCATACAAGGAGACATTCAAAAACCAGAATATTTGCCCACTTTACAAAGTTGCCGCAAATGGATGGAAACCAGACCTAATGTCAAAAAAGGAGATGTGGTCCTGCTAAAAGACTCTCAGGCTAGCAGGAACGAGTGGCCCATGGGACTGGTGGTGAGGACTTTTACCAGCAGAGACACAAAAGTCCGCAAAGTACTGTAGAAGTATGAATTGTACAAAATGGGACTGTTAAAGTATTCTTAAGACCAGTTTCAGAGATTATTGTTTTACTTTCAGAAACCGAGTGATTGTCATTTGATGCTAAATGACCAAGTGAGTTCAAATATGTAATATTGTTTGTTGTGATAGAATGTGATTATATCAAGCGGGGAGTGTGCTGCCTTTTGTTAAAAGACAGAAATTTAAAGTTATAACTAGTTTAAGTAAATGCATGGTAGAAACGTAGAAGATGTTTGGGTTTTAAATTCTGGTCAGAGTGGCTCCTCTCTCCCTTGAGAATATCGTTTTACATGCTGCACGCTAGGAGTGAGCACTCTTGCCTAACACTAGGATGACTGAATTTTCAAGATCCTGAGGACAAACCCCCTCCTTCTCCTGCACAATCATTGGACCATTAACTGCCTTTTGTTATAAATATGTGCGCACTCAACTCAGACACCCCCACCACACCAGACTGCACAGACTGCATTCCAATGTTTCCACCAGGTAAGTAAGATTCTGCTTGCACTTCCCCCTTAGTCAGAAGAGAGGCTCTGACCTGAATTCACACAACAGACCCTGAATTTATCTCACAGTTGAGCATTTTGGGACATCCACTGAACGGAAAGCTTTGTCTGCTCCAGAACAATTTTATGCATGAAATTGTTTTATTCTGCTGTGCTGATTATCCTGTAACCTGATGGTCTGTCAAATAAATTATTTTGCTTACAAGTACTGTCTCTCTCCTTGTCCTTGGCACATGTATATATGGTAAGTGCTGGCACATGCAGGTGGCCCATTGCTGTGTTCTACAACATGCTTGACCTATTGTTGTCCATCACCTGACGGACCGACACAGGTCACATGACATGGGGTCAACTGACAAAACAACACAGGTCACACGACATGAAGTCAAATGACTGACAGACACTGGTCACACGACATGAGGTCAACTGACGGACTGACACAGGTCACACGGCATGAGGTCAACTGACGTACCGACATAGGTCACATGACCTAAGGTCAAGTGACGGACCAACACAGGTCACACGACATGAAGTCAACTGACGGACCGACATAGGTCATACGGCATGAGGTCAACTGACGTACTGACACAGGTCACATGACCTGAGATCAACTGACGGACTGACACAGGTCACATGACCCGAGGTCAACTGACGGACCGACACAGGTCACATGACCTGAGGTCAACTGACGGACCGACATAGGTCACATGACATGAAGTCAACTGATGGACCGACACAGGTCACATGACCCGAGGTCAACTGACGGACCGACACAGGTCACATGACCCGAGGTCAACTGACGGACCGACACAGGTCACATGACCTAAGGTCAACTGACGGACCAACACAGGTCACACCACATGAAGTCAACTGATGGACCGACACAGGTCACATGACCTGAGGTCAACTGACGGACTAACACAGGTCACATGACCCGAGGTCAACTGACAAACTGACACAGGTCACATGACCCGAAGTCAACTGACGGACCGACAAAGGTCACATGACCTGATGTCAACTGACTGACCAACACAGGTCACACCACATGAAGTCAACTGATGGACCGACACAGGTCACACAACATGAAGTCAATTGATGAAACGACACAGGTCACATGACCTGAGGTCAACTGACGGACCGACACAGGTCACATGACCCGAGGTCAACTGACGGACCGACATAGGTCACACAACATGAAGTCAATTGATGGACCGACACAGGTCACATGACCTGAGGTCAACTGACGGACTGACACAGGTCACATGACCCGAGGTCAACTGACAGACCGACACAGGTCACATGACCCGAGGTCAACTGACGGACCGACACAGGTCACATGACCTGAGGTCAACTGACGGACCAACACAGGTCACACCACATGAAGTCAACTGATGGACCGACACAGGTCACATGACCTGAGGTCAACTGACGGACCGACACAGGTCACATGACCCGAGGTCAACTGACGGACCGACATAGGTCACATGACCTGAGGTCAACTGACGGACCGACATATGTCACACAACATGAAGTCAATTGATGGACCGACACAGGTCACATGACCTGAGGTCAACTGACGGACCGACACAGGTCACATGACCCGAGGTCAACTGACAGACCGACACAGGTCACATGACCTGAGGTCAACTGACGGACCGACATAGGTCACACAACATGAAGTCAATTGATGGACTGACACAGGTCACATGACCTGAGGTCAACTGACGGACCGACACAGGTCACATGACCCGAGGTCAACTGACGGACCGACATAGGTCACATGACCCGAGGTCAACTGACGGACTGACACAGGTCACATGACCTGAGGTCAACTGACGGACCGACATAGGTCACACAACATGAAGTCAACTGATGTACCGTCACAGGTCACATGACCTGAAGTCAACTGACGGACTGACACAGGTCACATGACCCGAGGTCAACTGACGGACCGACACAGGTCACATGACCTGAGGTCAACTGACGGACCGACATAGGTCACACGACATGAAGTCAACTGATGGACCGACACAGGTCACATGACCTGAGGTCAACTGACGGACCGACACAGGTCACATGACCTGAGGTCAACTGACGGACCGACACAGGTCACATGACCTGAGGTCAACTGACGGACCGACACAGGTCACATGACCTGAGGTCAACTGATGGACCGACATAGGTCACATGACCTGAGGTCAACTGACGGACCGACACAGGTCACATGACCTGAGGTCAAGTGACGGACCAACACAGGTCACATGACCTGAGGTCAACTGACAAAACGACACAGGTCACACGACATGAAGTCAACAAACGGACCGACATAGGTCACATGACCTGAGGTAAACTGACGGACCGACACAGGTAACATGACCTGAGGTCAACTGACATACCGGTATAATGGACCAGATTGCACATTTATATACGGTGCGGCCCATTGCCGTGTTCTACAACATGCTTGACCTGGCAGCGATAAATGTTTATGTGTTATACAAGGCCTGCACTGGGTCCAAGGATTTTGGACTGAGGGGTAGGGGTGGGGGGTGTAGGTGTACAATTAATGGGTCTTTAGTAGGGTCATTAGCATTTGAATCGATATTATATAGCCCACTGAAAGGGACCGGGGGATTCAGAAGCCAAGTTCACTTGCGCAAAAAAGCGCAGCCTTAGTCAAAGTAGTGTTAAGGTACAATCTTTGACGTATCAGGACAAGTTGGTCAAAAACGGCAGTTAACAGCAGTTAACAGCAGTTAAGATAACTCATAGCGCTAAATATGCTCTTACCACTTGTACCTTGGAAGGTTTTCGTCTTTGTAAGTATTAAAACACCATTTAACGTGTTTGTAATATTGAGCTAAGTTGAGTTAAGCTATTGTATTGTTTAAGCGTGGTGTGTATATTGTTGGCATGTATTATTCAGTTGTTTTTCTTTTCTGTACATTTCAGTTACAAAAACTTACAAAGTAAAGAAAGTTCAAGAAGTCTTCAGTAAAAATCAAGAAAGCAAGCTTGAGTGGGGACTTTTTTTGTTATTTACTTTTTGTTAGCTGGCTGTCTAGCCTCACATAGTCACGTGTCGTGAGGACAGCACAACTAGACAGGCTTGAATATGGTATTGGAATTACAGAAACTCTAAAATAGCATTTATTTGATAGATTCTAGTTTCAAAATGTAAATAATGAATCTTCTTTTTACACCAAAGTTAGTCATATAGTCATAAATACTTGGATGACACTTAGTTTTCTGTTTTCAAACTCAGACAAGATAGAAGTTGTAGTTTTTTTACTTGATCATCTTAGGGATAAACTTTGCAGCATTTCACTTTTTCTGGATGGCATTGATTTGGCCTCCAGTTCTAATTTTAAAAAGTTGTTGTTATTTTTGATCAGGATATGTCTTATAACCCCCACAATAAAAATAAAAAAAGTTACCAGGACCGCTTTCTTCCACCTGCAAAATATCACTAAGATTAGAAACATCTTGTCCAAAAATGATACAGAAAACTGGTCCATGCATTTATCATGTCAAGGCTGGACTATTGCAATTGTTTATTATCTCGGTGTCCAAAAACTTATTTGAATTGATTTGATCCAAAATGCTGCTGCCAGAGTTTTAATGAGAGTTGATAGGAGATATCATATCTCTCCAGTTTTAGCTTCTCTCTATTGGCTCCCTGTCAAATTCATAATATAATTCAAAATATTATTTCTAACCCATCTCCCTATCTCTAAGGGAGAGTCCAGACACCCTGCGGAGAAAACTCTTTTCAGCCGCTGGAGGGACTATGTTTCTCGGCTGGCTTGGGATTCCCCCGGAGGAGCTGGCCCAAGTGGCTGGGGAGAGGGAAGTCTGGGCCTCCCTACTTAGGCTGCCCCGCGACCCGACCCCAGATAACGGAAGACAATGGATGGATGGATGGATTTCTAACCTACAAAGCTCTCAACAACCTAGCTCCATTTTATATTACTGATCTTATTATTCCATATTTTCCTTACAGAGCACTTCACTTTCAGACTGCAGGTTTACTTGTGGTTCCTAGAGTTTCCAAAACCATAATGAGAGGCAGAACTTTCAGTTATCAAGATCCTCTCTTGTGGAACCAACTTATAGTTTCTGTCTTTGAGGCTGACACATCGTCTGCTTTTAAGATTAAGCTTAAATCTTTCCTTTTGATAAATCCTATAGTTAGTGTCAGCTTGGGTTTCCAAAGCTGTCCCTTAAGTCTGGCACCGACTCAGGCGGACCTCAATCCACGCGGAAACTGCGTGCACAGTCTGACGGTTGAGACTTTATACTCAAGCATTCAACCTGAGCGGCTGCAGACAAGAGGCGTTTACCTCCGGGACAAATTGAGTTCACTGATTGGTTATTTGCTGACACGCCTACTGGACTGATTGACAGGTCACAATTAAAAACAAAAAGAAGCTTGCAGCCCCCAGTTGCAGCAATGTGTTTATATGTTGTTAATAAAAAGTTATTTAAAATAAATAAAATAAATAAAAAACAGGGAGCGCTGGCACACATCAGACCAGCCCACCAAGAATTCTCCAGACCCTCCCACAGCCATGCCGAGGCTGATTTTAATTTGCTCGTGACAAATCCCTTCATTTATCAAATTTCAGTCATGGCATCAATGGACAAGGAGGAAGAACTTGCTTGCCGCTTGGGAAAAAAAAAACCAACAAAACAAAAGGTAATTAAACCAGATCAGGGATGAAGAAGGGGAATTTAATACATTGGTATCACATACAAAACAGTGGACGTGCCCTGTGGGCAGCCGCTTCTACTCTAATCCGATATGCGCGGACCTCCGTGGACTTACGTCAGCACAAGGTTATGGGAGTCTTTAATTATGCTGCTATAGACTTCAACTGCTGGAGGACAAACTGACATTTCTGAACTATGCTACTGTTTTGACACTCTACCTGTTTGTATTTGTAATTATTTCTGTCTTAACATGTGTTTTGTTTGTCTTTCTTTCAGTAGAAAGTACACCTGGACCTGCCATTCTATGTTTGTTTCTCCTTCCTGTCCTCTCAAACCCCAGCTGGTTGAAGCAGATGGCCGCTTGTGCTGAGCCTGGTTCTGCTGGAGGTTTCTTCCTGTTAAAAGGGAGTTTTTCCTTTCCACTGTCTCCTTTATGCTTGCTCAGGATGAGATGAAGTGACTGTTCAAAACAATCTGCTGCTTCCTTAGATAGAGAACTTTTACTAAATGACTTTTACAATACATGTGAATGTTTTTGTACAGTGCCCTGAGACGACTTCTGTTGTGACTTGGCCCTCTGGTGTCATGAGTATCTAATATTGACTCTCTCAGCCTTCTCTTTTGAGCTCAGAGATTTCTCTACATTTCCAAAATATCTAAAAGATATGAACTACAAGATTGGGCATTTAAACTCTTCCCAATATTCTATTGCATTTATTTTGAACTGGTTCAACAATTTTTAGATGCAGTTATTTGCAGTGTTGAATCTCGGTCCATCTTTACTTCTGAGAGATTGAGCCTCACTAAAATGCTGTTTTTAGACCCAGTTTTTTTACAAACCTGTTGCCAGCTAACCTAGTTAGTTGCAAAATGGACTTCCAGCTGTTTTCCATTCATATTGCATACTTTTACAGCCTTTTGTTACACCGCCTCTACTTTTTAAAGATACCATCAAATTCAAAATTACCTTATTGTTTCCACAGAGTTTTTGTGGTTGTAAGAGCTGATATGTTGTTTCAAGGAATGCTAAGTCCTAAATTTAAATTTTTTTCTTCTTCTTTCAGCTGCTCCCTTCTTCAGGGGTCACCGCTGTGAACCAAGTCGCACAAAGACTTGGCAATTATTTTTTACGCCTTATGTCCTTCCTGACACAACCACAGCCCGAGCTACCACAGCCCTCTGTGTGGAGCACAGTGCTGCTATCTGGGACACCCGGGAAAGCAGATGGTGGGGGTTAAGGCCTTGCTCAAGGACCCAGAGTGGGGCAAAAGAGGGCGGAGGCAGGTGTGGGCATTTCACGTATCCCACCCACATTTTGATGTTTTCTGTACCGGGAGTTGACCCAGCGACCTTCCGATCACAGGCCCACCTTCTCTAACCTCTGCGCCACCACTCCATAAGTCCTACATATTCATAATTACTAATAAAAAGGTGTGTGTTGAGAGCAGACCTGTAAAATTTATTTCATATTGGTTGTGTATGAAAACAACAATCCATGTGCACAATGTACAGTACATGTATATAATTTTAAAGTCAGCAGAAAATCAACTTTTCTCTGTGCTCTGCAGAGATTTTGATCCCGATGAAATCATGTAATTTAGAAAATCATACTTGAACAAGAGACAATGGGTTGTGACATTGCATCTGTTAAATGTTTCTGCACAAAATGCACCAGCAGCAGGTTATAGAGAGGAGGTACAGTGTGTGGTGGAAATGTTACCCTTTATTCTTGTTGGGTTAGAAATCTAATGGTTGTGTCAGATTTAGTTTTTGATTCTGTCATTTGTAGTTTTGCTTCGCTTATTTTTTCACCCAAGGGACTGGTGCTTCTAACTTCTTAGTTGTATGCTCATTTCTTCTTCACCGTGTGTGAAATCATTGATCTTAAAAATAACTACAAAACACAAACTGTTTTAAGACCAAAGCAGTTCTGATCAGTCAGAATGATGGTTCCCCCCAGACCTGTCAGGTCACCAGGGACCTCTGCCTCGGGAATTTAAAATACAATTTAAAGTGTGAAGCAGATTTTAAAATGTATCTGTGCCAGAAACATAAAGTAAGCTTTTGGAAGATCTGACTCCATTTTTAGGTCTGTGAATAGCCCAAGACTTTTTTTTTCTGCTTTCAAACCAGTTTTGGATTTTTTTGTTTTGTGTAAAATGTCTAATATATTTTAGTTACGCTTAAATGCTTGCTATGCTGCTTAGCATAATTTGCAGTTTATTGTGTCATTTAAAAATGCTGGTTAAAGCTATATGATGCAAAACAGAAGCCATATGTGAACACCAGTCAGAAATGCGTTCACAGTTAAAGGTTCAGTATGCAGTTTCTGTAGAACTGCAGCAGTTAGAAATATTTTCAACAGGCAAAGCATTCTGATCCCTCCCCCTCAGAGCCATATGTGGCTCTGCCCCCTTGTGGTCTGTTGAATTTCAAATTCAAGCTCTGTTTTTATTGGCTGATTCAAATTCAAGCTCTGTTTTTATTGGCTGGTTACAAACTCTGTTTTTATTGGCTGGAAAATGGCGGGTCACCTTTTCTTTTTAGAAATGCTTATTTACCACCTGGAGAAGCAAGGGGACAATATTTTTTTTTTAAAAATTTCAGAGATTACCTGGCTAACATCAGTCTGTCAGGAGGTAGTGACAGAGTGAAGAAATATGTTCATAAAAAAAGCTACATACTGCAGCTTTAAAATAGGTTGAGGCAGAGTGGAAAACGAAAGTTACAGATGTAACTACGGTTCTATGAATCCCGGATGACTGCCAGAGGGCGGTACTGAAAGCACTGAATATTCCCTCCGTGCATGCGCTGTTCGAGTAATTATATCGACGACGTCACACAGGTGTGACCGGATAAGCAATCAAGAGGCCATATAGCCTAGTGTTATCCGTTAATTCAGTCCTACACAATCTTCTCGCGTAAAGCAAGGATTCTGAGTGACAGAGAAGCTCTGGCGGTCATCCGGGATTCATAGAACCATAGTTAAATCTGTAACTTTTGTTCTATTTCATCCCTCCTGACCGCCAGAGTGAGGTTCTGAAAGCACTGAATGACTAATACCAACAATGTCATGAAGAATCCTGAGCACATACCTCACTGAGGGGGCCCAGAGGGCCCTTGCAGAAGAACCTGGCCCAGGAGATGAGGGGTGGCCACGTTAACCCGGTAAAATCTGGTGAACGTGCTTCGGGAAGCCCATGATGCAGCAGCACATATTGTGTCCAGTGGAGCCCCCGTCAGGGCAGCCCAGGAAGCGGACACACTCCTGGTAGAATGAGCCTTCATGCCGACCAGCAGGGGGCCATGCCCTGCCGCATAGGCGTGGCAGATGACATCCACAATCCAGTGGGAGAGGCGCTGTTTGGAAAGAGGACAGCCCAACCTAGGGCCTCCGTAACACACGAACATCTGGTCCGACTATCGTATAGTGGCAGTAGCTGCCACGTACGCCTCCAACGCTCTCACCGGGCACAGTAGTTCAGACCCCTCGCTAGGAGAAGGCTGAAAACACACCAGCCTTAATGGTTGGTTACAGTAAGAGCGAGATAACACCTTTGCATAAATGCAGTGTTGGGCCACAAGGTAACATCAGAGCCCTCAGGGCCCCACCTGAGACATGAGGGGCTGACCGAGAGAGCATGCAATTCGCCAATCCTCTTTGCTGATTCAATAGCCAGCAGAAAAGCCATCTTGCATGAAAGCCATTTGAGGCCCACCTGTGTCAGTGGCTCAAACGGAAGGCGGCACAGTGCATCGAGAACCAAATGCAGGTACCAACTTGGTGCCCGTGTAACTGTCGGTGGGTGAAACCTGCGGGCTCCACGCAGAAAGAGAGACACTAAATTATGGCTTCCCACCGTACGGCCATCAATGCCGGCATGGTTAGATGATATTGCCGCCATATAGACCAAAAGTGTTGAGGAAGAGCGGCCCTTATTGAGCAGAGACTGGAGAAACTCCAGAATGGTGGGTACCGTACATGAGACTGGGTTCTCGTTGTGATCAGAACACCAGTGGGAAAACAGACGCCACCTGATATCGTAATGCCAAATGTATTGCACGCAGCTCCAGCACATTCATATGCTAGGAACGGTCTCTTACGTCCCAACGGCCGTGGGCCGCTCTGTGCTACCACATAGCACCCCATCCTGTAGAGCTGGCATCCGTCGTGACCACTTCCCTGCGACACACCACCACTCCCACGGGGACACCCCTGCACAAATAATCTTCGTCCCTCCATGGAGCCAGGGCATGGAGACATGGCCACGTCACTGTGAGCCTGTGATGTCTGTGCCATCTGGCATCCAGGCAAAAACTGTTGAGCCACCTTTGAAAGGGGCAAAGCCCAAGGGTACCACCCGAGTGACAGAGGTCAGTTTGCCTAGTAGCCGTAAGAATGTGACGTAGGGGAACTGCCTGCCCAGCCTGAACCGACCGGTCAATTGGAGAATGTCGCCTCCCATTTGGACAGAAGGACGTGCTGTCATGGAGGATGAATCCAGGATCACTCCAAGAAAAGTGATTGTTTGAGAAGGAATCATGCAGCTGTTCTCCAGATTGACGTTGAGGCCCAACCAGGACATTTGTGCGAGCAGACGATCCGTGTCGCGAAGAGTGCATACCTGAGATGGGGTGCAAAGAAGCCAATTGTCTAGGTAAGGCAGGACTTTTATCCCGCAGGCCTGCAGGGGAGAGAGAGCTGCCTTCAAACACCGAGTGAACACCCTTGGGGAAAAGGAGAGTCCAAACGGGAGCACAAGGAACTGCCAATGGCAACCCCGATAGGCAAACCTGAGAAAGCGGCGATGTTCTGCTGCAATGGGCACATGAAAATAAGCATCCTTCAAATCTATTGAGGTGAACCACCCTCTCCTCTTGACCGCCTGAAGGACCTCTGCTGTCGTGAGTATGTGGAAGGGCAGCACCTGTAGGTCCTGATTGAGTCCCTCAGATCTAAAATGGGACGGAACGGAACCCTCCCAACTTCTGTTGTACGAGGAAGTAGGTTGAGTTGTAGCCTCTGGACAGATGCAGAGGGTCCACTGCTTCGATCACACCTTTGGCCAGGAGGGTAGACAGCTCCTGGTCCAGCGCTCAAGCCTTCATCGGATCAGAAATCAGTCATTTTGACCCGGCGAGACATGAGAGGCCGCCGTCGGAACTGTAGCCAGTAACCATGGGACAGGGTGGCAACCACCCATGGGTCCACGACATGAGCAACCCAGTAACTGAGCTGCTGATGGGAAAAGTATCCGATGGTTGGCCTGGCGGCATCACCGTCTCTTTCCATGGCCCCTAGGGACCGTGGGAGGGCGACGGCCAGAGCTCCTGCCCCGCACAACTGGTTGGCGGGCCGGCTCACGAAAACCCCGGCTGGGTCTAGGCTGACCCTCACGAGGGTAAAGACCCCTTGGGGGGTCGCGACCCAGAGGCTGAACAGAAAGGAATCCTATAGCAGATAAGAAAGAGACATTTCCTTTTAGACCTCAGGTCAAACTTATTTCGTACTGATGTGGTTCTACAGACAGAATATGTGTGACACTCGTGCACCTGATCCTGCATCTGTCACTGCTGCATCACACTTGTTTGTAACTGATGAAGCAGCTGTTGAAGGCCAGATGTGAAACTTGGGTCATGTTTGACTCCGAGTTCAATCATGCGTTTAAGCTCCAACCAATCATTAGGGTTTAATCTTTAAAACCTTTAATAAAACTCAATTTAACCGCTCAAAGAAAGAACAACACAGTTTTTCATAAAATGAATTTTATGGGTTTGCTTAAACACACACAGAAAGCTTAACAACAAGAAGACAAATGTTTTTTTTTTCTGTTTAAACACCTATGTACAATACAACAAACTGTTATTAATAAATAAATAAAAAGCATAAACGCACAGTCTGTACAAATGACTAAAATCACAATAAAAACTGCCCTTAAAATAAACTCCACAATTATGGTTTCTGTAAAAACATTAGGGCACAACTGAAATATTGGCACAAATCTGAAAAAATTGTAATAATAATAGTAATAAATAAAAAAAGCCAAACATTAAACATGCACTCTATATTCAAGTGAAATTGCTCAACATTAAGCACAACAGTGTCAATAAGGCAACATTTGATAAAACTAGGCAATATTTTTTACAATATTGCCAGAATTACCAGATTTTTCTTTATAAATGATGACAGAAGAAATTAAAGATGTTTGCTGTTCTGTGGTGCTGCATCATTCTGCTTTCAGCTAAATGTGTGCTAAAAAGATCAAACTTTAAACAACTTAAATGTCATAGCATTAGTTGATCAAATTACTGTAACGTTTAAAATAAATTACAAGTGATTTGAATGTCCTTGTAATTCATGGTTTAAATTAAATTCATTAGAACACAGGGTTAAAATCAGAGTTTCTCTTCAGGGCATCAGAACTATTTTAGTTTTTGAGATGGCAGACTTTACATCAACTAGCGGTCATTTAGTCTCCCTTACTTACTGACATCAGTAACAAACAAAAAAATGGATATGAATGTTTTCTTCCTTTGTTTTCTATTTTGGACTACGGTAATCCCTGACAAAATTAAAGATCCTTCAAGTATTGTATTTCACTTGTTTCCTTTCATGTCAGGGTTTTAAACGAAGACCCAGTTATGATATGAAAAAAAAAAAACAGATCTATGCCTGCTTTAGTCAAACCTTGAAATTGAAGTAAGGTGCAATATTGTTAGATGTTGAAAGGGGATGACTAAGATGCTGCCACATGAAATTATAGCTCAATATCTGTAAAACCGACTAAGAAAAGTAATTGTGTTAGCTAAGGTAAATTAGCTGTGGCACCATCTTGAGTAAGGATGCCTCAAAAACTTAATGACTATAGATGTACATCTAGATTTCTTAGTTTCAACAAAATCCGCCCAGCGGTTCATGAGATATTTTGCTAACAAACAGACAAAATGATACATAAGCATGCAGACAAGTGGGAAAACATCGGCACCCTGCATCGGCAATGGGTAATAACAACAATGGCTGTCGCATCTTAATTAGAACTTTTCCTACAAGTGATTATGTCTATAAAGGAAATGTGTTTAAAGTAATAAGAGATAAAACATGAGCTCCACAGCACCCAGCAAGAAAAGAAACATCCCTCTGATGAATAAAAGCAGGACATCCAGTGCCCGACTGTAGAGACGCAGCCTGTTGTTGTACTTAGTGAAAAACTCATGAAAGACAGCATCTAATGTGTGGGACAAGAGAAAAGTGAAAGAAATAGATGGTTGTGGATGCAAGGGAACAACACAGTCAATATGTGATCACACACACACACACACACACGTAAAGGACAGTAGACAGCAGGGAAAGAGCGTCTGAACACCTAGTGGTGCGTGTAGCTGCAGTGCAAACCACATGTGTGACACAGTCTGGATCTTTTTTCTGTTTCTGGTTTTACAATGAAAAATAATATATATGTATATATATATATATATATA